>CAUYLG010031882.1:0-70827 GCA_963573385.1 Cacajao melanocephalus
TAGAGGGTATCATTGGCTGTGTACCTGGAGAATAATAACTGTTGTTTAACCTGGCATAATATCAGGTTAAGATCACTCATTCCATAATCTATTTTTTGTTTTGAGGCGGAGTCTCTGTTGCCAGACTGGAGTGCAGTGGCGCAATCTTGGCTCACTGCGACCTCCACCTCCTGGATTCAAGCAATTCTCCTGCCTCAGCCTCTGGAGTAGCTGGAACTATAGGCGTGCGCCACCACACCCAGCTAATTTTTGTATTTTTAGTAGAGACAGGGTTTCACCATGTTGCCCAGCATGGTTTCGATCTCTAGACCTTGTGATCTGTTCCCTTGGCCTCCCAAAGTGCTGAAATTACAGACATGAGCCACCATGCCTGGCGAAAGGTAATATTTTTTATGGAATCTGAGTACTTATATTTTATTCACTAAGGCTCTTTAAATCCATGGACAAAGTTGGGTCGGATATAGCCTTGTAAGTGAGTGGTATCTACATATTTTTATCTTACCCTTCTACTGCTAAAGATCACTTTTAAACATTTAGATCAATATTACTACATTATACTCATACATTTAAGTATTGTGTAGTATGCAAAAATATTCTAAAACACAATTATGGGAATATAATTATTACATTTTAGTAATGATTTTAACATTTTCTTCCTTTACTATACTGGATTGGCATGCTCATTTGTCACATACGGAGACTACTGGCTGGACTGTCTCTGACTTTTACCCCATTTCTAAGGCCAATGAATAATTCTCCCGGTTTACACAGTGTTTTAAAAATGTGTATTAACCTATAATCAGTAACATATACATAAGTATCTGTGCTTAGTTAAGCAGAGGAAATGGTGAAGCTATTCTATTTCTTTTGAGTAACTTTGCATTGCTACATTTGAATCCTAGTATTCATAATGTTTTGATCTCACAAATTAACTGTAGTACTATATTGCTGTCATTACCAAACAATTGTGGGAAATTTACTATAGCTTATGCCTTATAAGTACATTTAGCACTAATGTAACATTTCTTTACACATTTTTATAAGTCAGAGTACCAATTTAAGTATATGTTAAACTGCTCAATTTAAAATGGTAAATATGCTGAAACCTTGGCACTTATTCCTTCATGACAAATGTAGCTCTTTAGCGGCTACACACAAACCATTAGTAATGTGGAATAGAACTTTTTAACAATGATTAATCCATAGGATTCCAGAGTATAACAAGGAAGCACTTCATAGATTAAATTAATTGTCTTTCACACATGTAACAAGGTGTTGATAAAATAAGAGTGTTTATTCTGCCAGTCTAATTTTTTAAATGTGGTATTTGCCCAAGTGCAAATGCTTACAACTCAGAGCCCTGTGAAATATGTAAAACAATTCCAATCTTTTCCAATTTGCAGAAGGAAAAAAATGGGCTAGTCTTGTTCTCAAAGTAGCTGTATTTTTTATATGATTAGTTGTCTCAATTTGCTTCTTCATGGAAGAAACAGCATTATGAGCAGATGTTTCATTAGAGCAGCATGTTTGAAAACAGATTGTATTTTATACATGTTTAATATTCACTTCCATATCACAGCTTTATCTTAAATTAAATGAAAACAGTGCTGAACAATTGCATCAAATATCTTAAATTGCCTTGTTAGAAACTATTGTATTTTGAAAAGATTATGTGACTACAAACTAAGTAATTTTTATTCTAATAATTATGAAATTGGGATGTAACTTCTCAACAGGATAAGAAAACAGATGTTTGTTTGTAACTTTGTTGGGAGAGTATATATATATATATATATATATATATATATATATGTATATGTATATGTGTGTATATATATATAAAATATTGAATAAGGTACATAATATATGTGCACTTTATTCATAGTAAAAGTAAAAATAGCTAGCAGTGACCAAAAATTCAAGGCCACTCATCAATATAAATGTGAAAATGAATGAAAGCACAAATTAAATTCAGTGTATATTTCAAGTTATATATTTCTCATAGGAAGAGCAATGCTTTTCTGGAGGCAAGGCAAGCAGATTAAAATAATACTGTTCTAAAATCCAAAAATTAACTTGTGTAAAGACATCTTAAGCATGAGTATCTTTGTTTGCTGAGCAATGCATGACCTAATAAATTGAAATTCTACCGGGTAGATTTGGAATATACCCAGAATTTTGATTTAGACACTAAAAAATGAAAATATGTAACTAAGATATAATAGTTGTCAAGCCAGTTGTGCTCCCACAGTTATAATGAGTTTTTAACATACTATCAATATGCAGTTTTAGAATAGCTATATGGATTTTAAATTGTTGCTTTTTGGATAATTGTTTTTTGTCAAGAGATCACTTTTATCTACTCTCTTAGCAATTTTTAAGTATACCATATATTGTTTTTAAGACAATATATTGATATTATTGTATTTAAGTAGACAACATATTGTTATTAACGATAGTCAACGTGATGTGCAACAAATCTCTTGAACATATTCTTCCAATCTAACTAAAAGTTTATGTTCTTTGATCGCCATCTCCCCAAGCTCCTCACCCTGGCCTTCTCTAAATATCACCTAAATGCATTTTGAAGCAAAGCTATTGATGACTTCCTCTTTGGATTTTTTTGCCTCCTCATTAAAGCAGAGCTGATTTCTTTGTCTATTCCTTATATCTTAACTCATACATAAATTCAAACACTCAAATTTTGGAGTGTTCAATGAGCTAAAGCCATGGAAATCTATGTTGTTTTAATTTACAATGAGCTAAAGCCATGGGAATCTATGTTGTACAATGAGCTAAAGCCATGGGAATCTATGTTGTTGAATGATATTATCTTTAAAGAACGCTCTGATATCAACAATCTAAGATAATAGTGGTTTTTATAAGAAAGTACAACAACCTTGTTTTACAGATGAAGCAGTTGAGAAAAAGTAAACTTGATTAGTTTGCTTACACCTGGAAAGTTTGGAGTTATGATTTGAATCCAAGAACCAGATTCCAGGGTTGATCTAGAAACCACCAATTTAGAGATGCTTTCTTCCATGCAGACCATACCACTATTCTAATGTCTGTCTTTTTATTAATCAATCATTGTTGTTATTCCTCTCTAATACTACACATTAAATTTGAAAAAATGTTGTCAATTAATTGCAGCCATTGTCTCAATTTCTTTAGTGGGAGCCAAAAAAATTGTTGTTCTCAGATCTTCAACTTTGGGATTATAATTGACCAAACATCTCTGCTACTGCTTTCTGAAATCTTAACTTAGTTATATTTGAGGCCATGCTTCCCATGGGTTCCAAACTAATGACTAAGCTTACCTAGGATACCAAGGCAGGCTTGTTCCTGGGGGAGTTAGACCCCTTTAATGAACAATTTTGTTCAAAGATCCCCAACTGACTTTATCAAAATTCTGTAGGATTGCACTTCAATCTGACTCTTTCATTCAACATTTCTTCTTTTCCTCTTTTCTTCATAAGGGTAAGGCCATCATTCTGGTCTGACATCTCTTTAGTTTCCTTAGGTTCTCTCCCCATTTTCCTATAAATATTTTTCTTATTAAATTGCTTGGCATGGTTTAGCTGTGTCCCCACCCAATCTCATCCTGAATTGTAACTCCCTTCATGCTAGGGACCCAGTTGAAGGTAATTCAATCATGAGGTGGCTTTTTCCTGTGCTGTTCTTATGATAGGAAATAAGTCTCACAAGATCTGATGGTTTTATAAAGGGCAGTTCCCCTGCACAGGCTCCCTTGCTTGCCACCATGTAAGATGTGCCTTTTCTTCTCCCTCACCTTCTGCCATGATTGTGAGGACTACCCAGCCATGTGGAATTGTGAGTCCATGAAACCATTTTTTCTTTATAAATTACCTAGTCTCAGGTATTTCTTCATAGCAGTGTGAGAATGGACTAATACATTGCTTGAATGTTTAATTCCATATTGGTATATGCTTCTTGGAAGGCCTTAAATAACATGCATTCTTATCAGTTTGCCAAAAATACAAAGTGCAACTTTGGTAAAGGAGATACTAACAATGTAAAGCTGTGCATGTGTGTGTGTGTGTATATATATATATATATATATATATATACACATATATATATATATATATACACACATATATATATATATATATACACATATATATATATATACATATATATATATATATAATTTTTTCTGCAGAAATCATTGGTCACTTTCCAGTATCACTGCCACCTATGAATCCATTTCAGAATCTTATGGAAATCTATAATCCAATCACTAAAATAAAGTAATATTTTTAAGTAGTTCTCTATTTTATTAATTTAGAAATAGAATTTGTCCTAAGTCTTAAGTAAAGTTTATGGTGGAAAAAATAAATTGCATTTTATTTTAAAAATCAGTGTCTTTAGAATATAATTTAATAATTTTATTTAGACTAGAATTAACTATTTTTACCTAGTATATGTATCATATGTTCATATTATATTTAAGCACATTAAATTAGTAAGCATTTGTTGTAAATATAGTGTGCAAAAGGCATGTGTGAGACATCAGCATAAAAAGATGAATAAATAAAAAATAAGAAATGTCTCCAAAATTCACAGAACTCTCAATATAGTGAATTAGGTGAATTTGTGTGTAACTAATGACAGCCTGTTAGTAAGGATAATGGTAATTGACAAAATAAAAATGAGTAGGAGATAGGAAAAGTTTAAGATGACTATGAATGCAAATATAATATTGTTTCCAAGAAACTAAGGATGATGAAAGATTACTTTTCTAATTTTCTGTGGAAAGCTTTTAATGGCATGATATTTTAAAAGTTAGAATTGGTTAGGTTGAATAAAAAGCTTTAGAAAACAAATCTGTTCAATATCATGATATATTTTTCCTCAATTAAGAATCTTAATTAAAGAAGCTAAGACAAATAGATGGTCAGAGAATTAATCCTTAACTGAGTATTTATGGCAACAAAATCTCTCAAATGAATCATCTGCTGACGTGTTAATGTTCATCCTTCCTCAAGAGGATAGGATAATTTGTAAAATATTGCTGTACTCTTTAGCCTAATCCTTCCCTTACAATGGAAAATGGTAGGCTATTTTAAGGATCTAGGTATGAGGAGACCATTGTTTACAGTATGAATGTTTATTGCAAGGAGTTTTCCTTTTAAAAAGTCTAACTTTTAGTGAATGAAAGAAATACGGAAGAAGCATCAGAGTATAGTGACCAAATACCTATATATAATCTTACATCTATCCCTCCAAAATCCCTATCTGATCTATTTCCACCCACAAAAGACACATATCAAGTGTGTCTCCTCATGAAAGCAAGAGACATGAACTCGATATATACATATAACATGTATATACTATTATATTATAAATAATACATATTACATATCTAATATATAATACATACATATATATGTATTAATTTTCTTACACAAATATTTATAGTAAAAAATTAATTACTAATGACTGATGCATAGACATGTTAATATTTATTCATATAGAACAGAGCCAGTTTTCCAAATTCTATTTTACTCATCTAATTCAAATTAGTCCTCTTCTTATGCATATGAATTTAAAAAATTTAAATGGAGCTAATAGAGAAAAATTGAAATTATAGACTATGTCCGTCTTCTATCAGATTTATGCTCCAATTTAATACCACTTTTTCTGAATTTGTGATATACTAGATACTATGGTTTGGATTTTGTCCTTTCTAAACCTCATGTTGAATTTTGATTCCCAATTTGGCAATGTTGGGAAGTAGAGCCTACTGGGAGGTGTTTGGGTTATGGGAATAGATCCCTGGTGAATAGATTAATGCTCACTCACAGATGAGAGAGCTCTAGCTCTATTAGTTCACAGGAAAGCTGGTTTTAAAAACAGCTTGCCACCTCCCCTCTCTCCCTCTTGCTTCCTCTGTCATCACATGATCTCTTTGCAAGGGCTGGATTTTTTCTCACTTTTCACAGTGAGTTGAAGCAGCCTGAGGCCCTCACCAGATGCAGATATCCAATCATCTTGAACTTTCTGTCTAACAGAATTGTGAGACAAATAAACCTCTTTTTTTTTAAATTTTTAAAAAATAAACTACCCAGTCTCGGGTATTTTGTTATAGCAACTCTAAAAAAACTAAGACTATGGACTATTCAATAAGTGCCACTCTTATTTATATAGAAGCTTTCTTCTCACAATGTAGTGATTAATTATGGGTGGTCTAAGCCAAACCTCTCATTTTACATTTTTCTGTACTACAGAATAAACATTAATCACATGAGAAAAATAGAAATGAGTCAGAAAATCTCTTTTCTTTATTTTTTTCAAAATGATCCTCCAAAACATCTAGTTTCTCAAATTCACCATGGAAGCTTTTTGTTTAATTCTCTAACAAGATATACAATAGTGAATTCCAAAGGTACTACAGCAGACACATAAAGTAGGTTTAAAGAAAATCTACTAGGAAAATAAATAGTGTGTTCTTATGGGAAAAAAATACTTCTATTAAATGGGACCACAGCACATCTTTTTGTTAATGTTTGAAATAATAGTATGTTGCACATTTACCCTTCTCTGGATATATATTGTTACTGCAGAACCCAGCACAACCTATGGGAGGTACATGGAATTCACTTTGAGAAACATAAACCTGACAGCTTTACCTAGTGGTGCTCTGCCTGCACACATCATTGAGAAAAGAAAATTAATTTCCCCCATTGTACAACAAGTGTAGCTGATTTATAGAGTAATTTCAAGCTATAAAATAAGCTTCTTGGGTAATTATCATCAAATTGTTTAAGAATGTAATATCTATTTTTATTTCTGTGTATAGCTCATGTGAAAACTTACTGTTTAAACTTAGGCATATAATATATGCATTTCTATTGGCACTGATTCATTTTCTCAGTGTAGCACTGATCCATATATATTTCATATTGTTCTGCTCCTTTTTTTATTCTCTATTTTTCTATTTCATCTTTTCTAAATGGTTTTTCCTTTTCTGCAATCTCCTCAGCCCATACTGTTACTTTTTTCTGTCCATCCTTACTTTTTTCCTTTCTTTCCTTGTTATTATTTTCCTAGTCATTCCGATGTTTACTATAATTCGTCATTCTTAGCCACATCTTGGGTTCCTTTCCCCCCAACTTCCCCATTTTTTCTCTATTCACGTCTTACATATTTCTAGTGGCAAGACGATTTCTCTTTTATCAAAGTATAAGTACCACATTAAAACTCTATTACTGGTAATAGAGTTAATGTGAAAATACAGATTACCTATAATTTATGACAAAGTAATTCTATGTCTTAGTCACTATAATGAGTTGCCAATTTAATTTAAATATATTAGATATTCACCAAATGGATACTGAGCTCTTTTTATGCACTTAGTGCAGAACTGATCATCGCTGAATACTTAAAAAGTCATTCTACAAGACTTTTTATTTTTAGCCTCAAAAAGTTAGTTTGGGTCTTAAACCACAAGAAGAAAAATCAATGATGGAAAACACTTCACACTGGATTGCTTTATCTCCTTTCTTTTTTTAATTCTCAGAAAAAAATCATTTATTTCAACTATTTTTGATGAGAATAAAATGATATTAATATTCTTATAAAGAGATGATAAGATTTTGGTAATAAAGTAAGTTTAACAGGCAGTTCCTAAATTACCTGTGTAACACTCACTTATGCCTCTGGGATATTCATTGATTTGTTCAACACTTAGCATTTGCTAAATGGCAAAACTCTATAAGGCACTAGGGATGCAATGATTAATAAGACATCATTGCTTTTCTTCAAGAGTTTATAATGTAGCTGAGGAAGATAGACAAGTGAACAGACAATTATAACATAGTGTGATGCTGTAATGAGAAGCCACGGGGCTATATGAGCACATAAGAGGTTCTTCTAACCCACAGTGTTAGGATTTCAGGGAAAACTTCCAGAAGAATGATGCTTTCATTGATTTTTTTGAAGGATGTTACGCAGTTAATAAAGTAAGGAGATGAAATGAGGTAGAGATGTAAGTAGGGATAGTGAGAAACTCTCAAAAAAAGTTTTTAAAGGCTTAGAATCAAGAGAAATTCAGGAAAATATTTATAACAAAAAATAATTCAGTAAGTCTGAGGCATGAGTTATGGAATAGCTAGGTAAGGTAGGGAGAAAAATAATGGCGAGATAGAAAACTTTGAAAGTAACCTAGATGTTGAAAGCCCTCGAATGACATCATAAAGAGCTTAGACATTACCCTAAAAATTATGAAAGTCACAGTGGGTTCCTAAACAAAGTAACGCTCTGACAGATTTGTGGTTTTAAGGGAATAAAAGATGAAGAATGGATTGGAGAGGTAACATTTAAGGCATAGAGACCAACATGAGGACATTGCAACAGATTGAATGGTGGTATTGATGAGTTCACCTGTTGAATGGTTCACACGGTGCAGGACAAAATCAGGTATGATTATCCCTTATGGTAGTGGCAATTGCTGGAATTAAGATAGTTTACAAAGGAAGCAGGAGAAAGAGGATGTGACTATTGCTTGGATGTAGGGATTAGTTAAAGCAAGAGTCAAAAGAACAAATGAGTCTCTGCCTTAGGCAACTGGGTATATAATAGTATTCATAATAATATGAGAACACATTGTTACTGCCTTGGCAGGTGGCATTGGTGTAGTATGAGGAGTTCTTTGAGGTTATGCAGATTTTTAAAGAATCCTTAGGTTTTAGAAGTGGAAACATCCAACAGAAAATAGTACATGTATGACAGGATATTTCATTTGTGTTGTTATCACTTTGTTTCTCATCTTAAGAATCCCCCAGCCCTTCCAGGGCAAAGTAACTACCTCGCTTTAGGAAAGATTGCTTTTAGAGTCTAAAGTAAAACTAGCAAGGTAAGGGGATTATGCTAAACATGAGATGAGATTTGGTGGAAGAATCTAGATCAAGAGAAGGATCCTCAAGATAGGAAAAGTCAGCGTTTTCAGATGTTAGTGCAGGTCTGTCATCTGGTATTACTCTGGAAGCTGCCAGGACCTCAGAGGGAAATAATAATATATGTTCACTAGGAGGCTAGAATTAGTTACCAGCTCTGTCATATTCAGCATAATTTGCATTTCTCAAAAGTGGCAGGTAAGCCATTTAACCTCCTAATTCAAAGAACTGTTTGGGCTCAGAAAAGATACATATCAACAACTAACAACTAGAGGTCCTTTCTCCGTTTCCAAATAAATATCTCACCTTCTTGTGAGTTTTCAGAAAGGTGATCCCTGTACCCCCTTCAGGTATTATCCTCGTAAAATGAGGGTAATATCAATACCTACCACACAGGTTGCCGGGAGAATTAACCAACACTCTAAGATTCATGTGGGATGAGCCTCCAGTCTTATTTAAATTCCTTTCTTTAAAAAAATAACTAAAGTACTATGATCTCTGTCACACTCTCAAATGCTAAGATTTATGCTCAGTATATATGTGTGTGAGTGTCAGAGAAAAATTTGTACTAAAAAAATGACAATATAGTTTGAGTAAGAAGTGGTAAAATTAGGCTAATGAGTAACTGGATTTCTGGATTTTAGATCTCTACTTTTTAAAAAATTTTAGCATGGTAAATCTTCCTGGCTAACACCATCTTAGCACTAGATGTTTGAATTCCATCTTCATTATTTGTTAGCTGTGTAACTTTGGTCAACTTGCTTAATGTTTGTGCCTCACTTTCTTCATTTATAAAATGAGGATAATGTCAATACCTACCACATAGGATTTCTGGGAGAATTAAATAAATCCATGTATGAGCAAAAAATGAGGATTGTACCTAGCACAGAACCATGTACATATTCATCACTGTTATAAAGAATGTTAAATCCATTGCCGGTAATTTCTCTGAGTGGAAGACAAGACTTTGCCCACTTGTATTAGGTCATGGATAAGACTATGGAAAGAAGGAAGCCCTAAGCAAAAACAGTTCATCTAAACTACCTTCTGGAGAAAATGACTTAGATTCAAAAGAGGGCTTTAATTTTCTGAGTAAAATATGCACCTTTCAGGACAAAGCTGAAGCATCCTGACCAGTAAGTGGATGAAAGCAGCCATTCACAGTTCCTCCTTTCTGCCTTTCCTCACACAGAGCCTGATCCTTATTCTAACTAGGTTTGGGACAAATTTTTACAGAATATTTCTTTGAGCGTTACTAACCTATTCATTCATCCAGCACTACACATTTCTCTGCCTGCTGAAACTTCCTCTTACATGCACTACAAGCTCTCAAAATGATTCTTATTCCTACTAACTAAGCATTTCTTGCTAAAAAAAAAAAAAAAAAAAAGAATCACTTAAAAAATGACTTAAGATTCACTAGATGAAATAAACTATTGTGAATAGACGTAGACCTAGTTGCCATGACAAAAATGGTTTAAAAAAATAAGTTACAAAATGAAATTCTGGAACACACCTCATTTGCAAATTGGGGATTTACTGTACAATGTAAGGCAATCAATCCGTGTCTCAAAAGATAAACAATGTACTTTATCAAATTACTGAGGCATCTGAAAGGATCGAAATAAAATTCTCACATCATACAATTTCCCCTTCCTTCCTTTCTTCCCTCCTCCCTTCCTCTCTCCTTTGTTCCTCCTTTCCTCCTTCCCATTTTGGGTTTCTTTCTCTTTCACTTACTGTCTTCTTGCTTATTTCATTTTTCTGATTCTGTTTAACCTGCTATCATTTAAAAAAAAAAGAGTTTGAAAACAACCTCTGAAAATAAGAAGTTGAACTGTCAGGTCCTAGTCCTCACTCTGACACTTAATAGATGTGTGACCTTGGGCAAATTATATAATCTCTCAGGCTCCCTTCTTCATCTGTAAAATGAAGTGGGTTGAACTAGGTGATCTTAATGTCCTTTTTCTGCTTCAGAAATTTCCAAACCTAAATATAGTAACACTATTTCTGAACCAGTGCCAATTAGCACTTTTAGAATTCTATCTAAACCATTAAAAACATTTGTAAAACTAATGCCTAAATATAGGCCATATAAAATAAAATATACATTTGTATTTTTTATGAAATAGGTATTTTATAAATAAAATAGTAAGTTGATTATTAAAAACTAGAAAGCCTAAAAATACCTGAGAAAAATAATTATTTCTGTAAAAAAGTCATGCTAAGCCTGTGAGCCTCACTGATATGAACTGTTTCTACCAAAGAAATTTCATTCTTGTATTTGATTTTTATTCAGTTTTAAGACCTTGATAGCTGGAACCAGAATGTAAATTATTAATACTAGAATTAATAGAGATCTGTTGCAAAGGGATGACCAGAATAAAATGATTTGTGTCGATGTGAGTATACTTGGATCTTTTTCCTCTTTCAGTTTTATTCTTTTTATTTCTCTGTACTCATATTTAAATCTTGCTGTGTGATACACTGATATTCAAGAGGCATTAAGTGGTGGCATATCTCTCACACAAATAGATCTATGATTGTGGGGGCAACATTTAAATGTGTCTATTACCCCCCAATAAGTGTGCATTACATCCTATTAGCCTTAGCCTGTATTCTAATCTAAGAGTTCTTCACCATGTTCACATTAATATGCAAATGGAATTAGAATACAAAATTAAACTAAAATGAAATTTGGAAGCTAATTGACATTTTTGTAGCAAAAGCTCAGGGAAACACTATTTATGGTTTCATGGTAAAAGGCTAATGTGTCATCCAAGGGAGGAGGTCACATCAATCTCAGCTACAGTTATTTCCTGAAGTACAGTGAAAAGCACTGTTTGTGTATGCAAGTTGCCAGTCTCCCTCACGTAGGTGGGCCCATCTCTGCAAACCTGCGCTAAATTGCTACCATCCATTACACGCAGTGGCTGCCTGGATGGCTGCCTGGCACTGACTTACACAGGCCATCTATTCCTGTCAGAAATATGATATGTCACTGACAAAAGCTTAATTACACCATTAATTAATAGGACAATTTTCAAAATGCCTTGAAATGCAGCTTGACACTCATTAGTGCCATTTATGAATAATTTCTCCAAGGGAATAGTGCTCTGAAGAGCACTTTAAAATGAAATACAGTTTTAAACAAAGGTATTTATAAAACAAAATAAAAACATGGTTGGAAGCTGCTTCTCTCTTTTTCTCTCTCTAATATGACCTATCTCTTTGAAAATGGAAAAAGTAACTTTATAAATATTGAAGCTATTATTATAGGTTTGCCACAAAATGACCCATTTCTTTCATTATGTGCTCACTTAAGAAATTCAGTCACTTGTTTTCACTCTTTCAGAATCTTAATTACTTTGTAAAACGCACCACGCTTTAAACTTTAAATAGCAATTATAACACATTAAACTCAAAATAGGTTCTAAATATTTATCAGCATGTAAAGAATCTTTATTTCCTCAATGTACGTGTATCCTAGCAAGGCCATGTATGGCAAGAAGGAAAATCAGAAGTGTGAATTCGTTGGGGGTGGGGATCACAATTTCACAATTTAGTCTTATCCACTTTATTGCTTTATTGATTCATTAAATTTTTGACATGTCTTTCACATCAGCAACGTATCAAGGCAGGGCATGGTTCTGCAATCCAAGATAAAGTGAATAAGAAATTATTTAATATTAAACCACCATCCTCTCCCCAAAAATCATTTTGACACTAAAACCAGCATGACTAAAGTATTTAAAGCCACCACATACAGTGCTGATTAATGCTCTTTTTGTTACTATTTGTTATTTGGCTACAGTGGTTTTATGATTGCTGCATTATATGTTATGGCAGACAGGAGGGGATTGCAAGGTTAAAGCCAAGTCAGTTTTTCCTAAAGAAGGAAGGGAAGTGTTATACATCTCAGATAAGGAACTGCAACTGGAAAACAGAAATGGGTGACAGAATGAGAATAAGGCCTTCTTTGTCTAGATTTAGAAGGTGTCAATGTGTCTAGATGTCACTGGGTTATTGGATGTTTCTTTTTATCTTGAGGTGGACCACAAGATAAGAAGTCAGGATCGCAACCTGGTGCCCATAAAGTTGTATCAGGCCTTGAAGAATGATTCTTGAAAATGTTATCAAATTATCTGGGAAGGTGTTTCAAAGTATCTATGCCAATTCTGTTTGGAGACAACTCTGTTCCTATAAATTCTACATCCTTACTATCTTTCAAAGCCATTTATATTTTCCACCCCTTACCCAATATCTTAGCTGACATTCCTTTAAAATCTCTCAACTGACTTACAGCAATACACTGCTTCTTAATTTTCTTGATTCTAGTTATGCTTCTTTACAATCTGTTTTTTATATTATAACAACAACCAGTATTCTAAAAGATTTAACTGGAAAACACTAATCCTTGGAAAAAGTAAATTGAGAAATTTATTGGGAAGTTTATGGTGAAATGAATTTGGAAAATATTGAATACTAAATCCCACTCTGTGACATTGGTAATGAAGGACAACATAGTAATAATATCATAATGTTATAAATTTTAAAATTCCATTTAATTATATTTAATCCAGTGGCTCATTTACTTATCTAATGACAGATATTTGCTTTATGGTCTAGAAAATAAATTTGGTCATGAAATTGGGATGCTTACAATACCTCAAAGACTACTAGTTGACAACCGAATAAATTTCCAACTTCTTGCCATTTTATTCAAGACTCTTTAGTATTTAACTTATTACTTGTCTAGCACCACTTCACATTTTCTCCTTCTTCTCATTGTTTGCTCAATCTATATTGAGCAAATGCTAATACGTTGATATTTCTTCTCACATCTAAGCCTATATATTTGCAACTTCATCTGCATGGAATGTTCTTTCTATAGTTTGCCTGACTACCTTCAGTTCTCAAGAATCCTACTCTGAACCCCAGTTCTAGGGTACAATTGACTTATCAGTGCCCCCATAATATTATTTGTTTACAACTGTGTTTTTTGTCTTTTAATCTGACTAAATTGTAGTCATTTGCATCAGGGGATATAGTTCATTCAGTATTGTGTCCTTCAAATCCAGTACGGTAATGGGTATGTTAGGCACTGGATTAATTTATTTGACTAAGTCATGTAATAAATTGTTTTGCAAGAGATCAATAACATATAAAGATAGTGCAATGAAGGAGAAAGACTGAAGAAAATCAATTGTTTCCAATTTAGAGGACATTGAATTTTATCCTTGTCCAGCTATTAAATAACATAAACAAGTGGGTTATCCTAAGCAAGTTATTAACCTCTCTCTTTAGATGTTGTAGATAGAATTGAGGACCTGAAAGCAGAGGAAGAGAGAGTGAAGGTAACCGGAGAGAATACTTAAGAGTTTCTAGACATGGCAAATAAATTCATTTGCTTTCATTTTTATAGCTACTTTTTGTCTCCAAACTTGACATAGTTCTCGTGTTTTCCTTTGTCCTTGCAACTTCAAGCACAGAGACCAAAAGAAGGCAAAACCGTGATACATTAGTAGGGGAAAGAAGTTAAATCACCTGTTCTAAGATCCATTCACTTACCACTCCCTTTACCAGGAGGATGCCACAGGGAAAATAAAAAAGAAAAGAAGCCAATTTTATTCTCCTTGTAAACAGGCACCCCCTGGTAAATAGACAAATGATATTTCCTTGGAGAAAGAGAACTTGTCTATAAAATGTCCTTGGCAAGATTTCTCTAAATAGATGAATTATTGTAAATAGAACCCAGATTCTATGAAGCTGGTTTTCTGGAGAATGTCACATAAGCTATTCAATAGAATGGGACATAAAATAGAGGTGTTTGGTAATAGAAATGCTCCCTGCTGTGTGAAGGACCTGAAGATTCCACTTAGAGATCTCATCTATTCTGTGCCAGAGGGGAATGTTCAAGGCAGAAACAGAAAACCTGAAGAACTATTCCTGATGTTCCTAACCTTTGTCTGCTTCATCTGAGCTCTTTGTTGATCATCTTTATCTTTGAAAATATTTAATAAAGATTTGATACTAAGATCACTGATTCATCTGAGTCTCCCTGACTAGCTAATATTGTACGTTTTTTGGCTAGCCAAGTTTTTTTTGGTTTCCTTGAGCTTCTAAATTGTTTTCTCATGCTCTAAACTGATGTGGCTCCTCACCCTTTCTCTGATTTTTTTTCAAAGTTAAAATAAAAAATACGAATTTAACTGGACTACTAACATTTTAAAATAGCTGTCAAAGCACTGAACCAAAAAACAACACTGATGGTAGAATCCAGGCCTTATCTAAGGAAAAGAGCAGCTTTGTTTGTGGATTTGTTGCTGATTGGTTCATTTACAAACTACACTGAAATTATTGTTGACTTCTCTGCAATTTTTGGTGTGTATATGGCATTATCAGTGTAAACATCCAAGCTGCACTTTCAGTAGGACCCGTCTGCCTATTCAGGAGACCGTCTCTTTAGGAGATGATTTAAACTAAATCATCTCTTCATTACCAAGTTTACTAATTACTCTTTCAAATGATAAAATGATAAAAACTCTAAATCACATTTCAAAGAGAGCCCTCCTTGTTTACCTGCTGCATTCCACCGGGACTTCCCAGACATTTTCCTTCCATCACTAAAATAAAATAATAAAAATCATTACTAATTAAAATAAAAGGAACAGAAATAATTCTATTATAGGAGGGAATACAGAAAACCAAGAAAAAATGCTGAAAAATATCTAAGACTTGGGAAAGACTTGTTACTACAATAAACAACTACTGGGCATTACTATGTTTTAAGCACTAGGAATTAAAAATTTCTTAAAAGCCAATACTTATTGTACGTATATAAGCATCACACATTGATATTAATTGTTTATAATCATTTGATAATTGATCTTTAAAATGACATTTGAGATGATTGTTCGTATCCTTATTTTGTAGATAAGGAATTTGAGACCCAGAGAGTTTAAATTCCTTTGGTAAAGCTTCACAGTTAGCAAGAGCTGGGATTCATACCCACATTTTTCAAAATCGAAAGCCCATATGTGTAACCACTAACTAACTATTCAAATATACTATGTTATGGATTTAAAATTACAACAACAGTGCTTTTTCACAAGCAATTTTATTTTAGATGCCATAAATTACTTGCCTGAGTACAGGATAATAGAAAGCTCTGTGGTTAAGACTAGAGTTTAGGTCTTATTCCAAAGTGTGCGTTCCTTTAACTGTTCTGTGCTCCTCTCAACTTAGAACCAAGTAATCACAGATTTAGAAAGGGCTTGCAGGACGGACTGATGCAGTTTCCCCCCTGGATATGGCATCTGATAGGCAGCATCCTTCTGACCCATCCTAATCACACTGTCCACTGTCAACTTTTATCTTAGGCAATTTTATCCTCCTTTGTAGGTTCCATTTAGTTTTCTCTATCATATGTTATCTTTTAACAAATCATTGCTGCCTGTTTGTCAGCTTTCAGAGAGAACAAAAGATTTGACATTAGTATTATAATTTGGAAGAATGTAACTTTGCTAGAATGTTGTAAATATGTAAAATAAGGGAGGCACACTAGTGTCTAAATTAGTCTCTCTCTCTCTCTCTCTCTCTCTCTCTGTGTCTTCTTAGCTGGGATTTAATAGAGAAGCACATTTAGAAAAGTAAGTTTCAGCAAATGGCATATTGTACACCATTGGCAGATTCATCAGAGACTGACATTAAAAACGTATAATAGTTTTTAAGATCTGTGGTTACAACGAAATTCACCTCACAGTATTCATATTTCTGCTGTATATTGTGAAGTTATAAAGAACTGATCAATACTGCCCTGCTGCACTTTGATCTTTAGCAGCAATTTGTCTGTAGCAAATTGCGCTCATTTAATTTCAATTAATTCCCTACAACAGGGACCAATGCATTTTGACCTTAGTCTTCTATGAGGGATGCATGAAGATTGATAATCTCTATGATATTTTCACTAGGCACTTGCACATGCTATTCTTAATTACTAAAATAAAATAGAAAAACAAGCAAATATAATGCAAATTACATATGCCTTAAAGTTCACTTGCTATTTGGTAGCACATAATAAATAACATGCCTAAAAGCCAAGTTATACCAGATAGTTCTGTATTCTTATTGTGGCATGTCTACATTATGATGCTACATTACCTTTCAAGCAAAATTTCACTGAATATTGAAGTAAAGCACACCAATTTTAGAAGGCATTTTAAACTATTATTGTTTTTAATAAATTTAAGTTTTAATTTTAACATATTGAATTTAATGGGTCGTGTATGAAAAAGAGTACTGAATGTGGGAACAGTTTTTGGTATTGGTAATGTAAACTTGGTTAAGGTATTGGAGAGTGCTTTACTTGAACCTAATTTGACTAAAGTAAAAT
Source organism: Cacajao melanocephalus (assembly GCA_963573385.1). Classification (NCBI taxonomy): domain Eukaryota; kingdom Metazoa; phylum Chordata; class Mammalia; order Primates; family Pitheciidae; genus Cacajao; species Cacajao melanocephalus. Next base: position 17,317 of record CAUYLG010031882.1, read on the forward strand.
CTAAAATTAGAAAACCTTGCATATTCAATTCCAAAATAAAATCCAAAGAAAATTAAAAAACAATGCATTAGAAGAGTGTAAGGACAAAGAAGACTTTATAATGAGACTAATTCTCCCTACTGAAAAGTTAGGGAAGAGATTTTTCTCCCCACCTTATTTTTTGGAGCACTTATCTTAGAAAATTTGTAATTATTAGTACTTTCTCCTCTTTTTGAAATGGATATAAATTCTTTTGAAGACTAGATTGAACTTCTGTTAACTTAATGACCTAGGAATGTTTTTCTCAATGACCTAGGCTCCATCATTTTGCAAGGTAAACTTCAAAGAAAACAGCATATTTTTTCCATGTCCCAGTTGCTGTGAGAAAGTAGTGGGCACCTTTCTCCAAGCTACGAAACCACCTCCTTTCATAAAGATATAAGAAATTTATTTTTCCTCTGCAGAAAGCCTATCAGCTAACACAGATGGTCACCACAATTATCAGGTGCATTTAGAATAAACTGTATGTGACAAATGGTGCCATCGAGTTCTTTTACACAAGGACTAGTCATTGTTTAACTTGACAACATGTGTGTAATGGGTTGTATCTGTTTGGTGGTACAGAGGATCGAGATTATTTTTGTTGCAAGTTTTTAGGGTTTTACCAGTGATGTGCATCATATTCATGTTTCATGCTTACTCAATAATAAAACTGTTTCCTTTCTCTATAGAGGTTGTGAAGAGGTTTTCTGAGGTAGAAGATTCTATTTTTAGTTTTATTTCCCCCAAAAAAGCAATGCATGTATGTGTTCATTTACATATATATTTCGGAGAATATCAAGAACAAAAGTGAGTATGCATCTCTATTACCTTACAAATGACTAATCTGTTCTATTTAACTGTTACATACATAGAGAACCCATTGCCCATGGGTAATTAAACGATAGTATGCTTTTATTTAAATGAATGTATAAAATCATAGTTCTCATTATTTTTAACACTGGATAATAGGATAATGTATATGCCAAATATTAGAAATATTGCCCAACATTGCAGCTATTATTATTCACATTTTGAATAATAACATAACTTATAACTGTTTATATAAAAAGAAATCTATTATCCAATGTATTGAAAAGATATAGATAAGGGCTCTACTAAATAGAGACCCTGGAAAGTATGATATTATTTCTACAGAAAAGTAGACTATATGAATGGCTGTAGGTGGAATTCTGTAATATCAAAAATGGTTATCTCAGCTAATTGGAAAAGGTAAGGAGACATAAGTAGAAAGGTCATTTCTAAGGTCACCTTATGCTATTATCCTGAATTAGATACATTTTGAAATTTATCCTAGTTCTGTATACAGTGCAGAAACTATGGGTCATTTTTTGTTGCTTTTTGATTAGGGGTCTTGCCCTGTTTCCCAGAATGGACTCTAATGCTGTGATCATAGCTCACTGTAACCTTGAACACCTGTACTCCAGGAATCTTCTCACCTGAGCCTCACTGAGTAGCTGGGACTATAGGCATGGGCCACCACTAGCTAAGTTTTATTTTATTTTTGTAGAGATGGGATCTCATCTATGTGGCCCAGTCTGGTCTCAAACTCCTGTCTTCAAGTATTCTACCACCTCCATCTCTCAAAGCTCTGGGTTGTAAGTGTAAACTATCTTGCTTGGTCAGGTCATACTTTTTAGACTAAAAAAACTTCTAAAAGGACTGTTCAAGAAATAGTCAGAATATGTGAAAAATCTTATAACCGTCAATGTAGACATCAAAAAAAGACTAGAAAATTCCATATACAAATTGAATGTTTATCACACATTTTTTTTTCCTTTCTCTCTGAGGATTCCTTTTAAGAGAGGAGGTCTGGCAAATATCTTACTTGCATTGTAGTTTTTATAAAGCTTGGACACTCAACTTGTTATATGTTTCACAATGATTAAAAATATCATTTGCCAATACATACTTAGCTCAGTTCAGATATTATTTGCTCAAACCATCAAGTATTTTCCATAACTGTCTTTCTACCCTACAAAGAAAATTTTCCTTTGGACTATTTAATTCTTAATTATGTTAAATTTTATTTTAAAAAATTACTGTTTTACTAGTTATAGCATGTTACTTTTGAGAAATGATATATGATAGAAATGGAGTGATTAAAAACCAACAGAAGAAATGTCGTTTTGCAATATCTTCAAACCTAGAATGATCCTGTGTGTGCTCCCAAAGTCTCAGTCTGATTTCCCTAAAGTTGTTGCTATAAAACCAAAGATAAAAGATAGCCTTGTTTAGATTATCTACCACTTGAATTAGCTTTGGCAATATTTTTCCACAGCAGTTTAAGTTATCAAAGGTTCAATGTATTTCCTTTCTAAATTATAATATGAAGATAAATATTACATCTCCTTAAAATCTCATTCATGTGGCCCCTAACAGTATTTTTATGGGATTCTAATTTTATTTAATGAATACCGTTATGCACTGAAGAGTATTTCCCTCTGTCATGATGTGTCATATCATTACTTGTGGTATGAATGTATAAGCTAAGAAACTGATATCAGTTTGCTGGTTGTTCTATTGTAAAATTAATTTTAGGATCCTAAAAGATTAAGCCATTTACAAACTGTATCTAGATCGTTATTGTCTTTAGTGAATTTAATTTTTGATGTGATGCTCATCATTTTCTTCACTTGCTTTAGTGATCACTTGAAAACTGAAAGTTTTTATGAAGTTATAAACACTAAGAACATCAAGTTTTTAATTAGAACATTAAGTTAGTAGTAATAAAGGGAAAATGTAAGGGGATTTACTTTAATTATTGTATTAGTTTGTTTTCATGCTGCTAACAAAGACTTTCCCTAGACTGGGCAATTCACAAAAGAAAGACGTTTAATGGATTTATAATGACACATGGCTGGGGAGGCCTCATGATCATGGCAGAAGGCAAGGAGGAACAAGTCATGTCTTAGATGGCAATAGGCAAAGAGAGAGAGCTTGTGCAGGGGAACACCTTTTTATAAAACCATCATATCTCATGAAACTTATTCACTATCATGAGAACAGTATGGGAGGGACTTGTCCCCATGATTCAATTACCTCCCACCAGGTCCCTCCCACAACATGTTGGAATTCAAGATAAGATTTTGTGGGGACAGTTGTAAACCATATCATTTCACCCTGTTCCTTCCCAAACTCATGTCCTCACATTTCAAAACCAATCATGCCTTCCCAGCAGTCCCCTAAAGGCTTAACTCATTTTACAATTAACTCAAAAGTCCACAGTCTAAAGTCACATCTGAGATAAGGCAAGACCCTTCCACTTATGAGCCTGTAAAATCAAAAGCCAGTTAGTTACTTTCTAGATACAATGGAGGCCATTGTATCTAGAAAGATACATTGTATTTAGTACAGGCATTGGATAAATTCAGCCATTACAGATGGGACAGAAATTGGGCAAAACAAAGAAGCTACAGTTCCCATGCAAGTCCAAAATTCAGTGTGGTTGTCAAATCGTAAAGCTCCAAAATGATCTCCTTTGACTCCATGTCTCACATCGAGGTCATGCTGAGGCAAGAGGTGGGTTCCCATGGTCTTGGTCTGTGGCTTTGCAGGGTATAGTGCTTCTCCTGGCTGCTTTCATGGGCTGGTGTTGAGTGTCTGCAGCTCTTTCAGGCACAAGATGCAAGCTGTTGGTAGATCTACCATTCTGTGGTTTGAAGGATGGTGGCTCTCTTCTCACAGCTCCACTAGGTGGTGCACCAGTAGAGACTCTGTGTGGGGGCTCCCACCCCATATTTCTTTTCTGCAATGCCCTAGCAGAGGTTCTCCATGAGGGCCTCACCCCTGCAGCAAACTTCTGCCTGGATATCCAGGTACTTCCATACATCTTCTGAAATCTAGGCAGAGGTTCTCAAACCTCAATTCTTGACTTCTGTGCACTTGCAGGCTCAACACCATATGGAAGTTGCCAAGGACTGGGGCTTGCACCTTCTGAAGCTCCAGGCCAAGCCCTATATTGGCCCCTTTCACCCATGGTTGGAGAGGTTGGAAGGCAGGGCATCAAGTCCCCAGACTGTACACAGCATGGGGACCCTAGGCCCTGCCCAGAAAACCACTTTTTCCTCTAGGTCTCCAGGCCTGTGATAGGAGGGGCTCCTGCAAAAGTCTCTGACATGCCCTGGAGACATTTTCTTCATTTTCTTGATGATTAACATTTAGCTCCTCACTACTTATGTGAACTTTAGAAGCTTGAATTTCTTCTCAGAAAATGAGATTTTATTTATTATTGCATTGTTATGCTGCAAATTTTCTGAACTTTTATGTTCTGCTTCTCTTATAAAACTGAATGCCTTCAACAGCACTCAAGTCACCTATTGAATCCTTTGCTGCTTAGAAATTTCTTCTGCCAGATACCCTATATCATCTCCCTCAAGTTCAGGTTTCCACAAATCTCTATGGTAGGACAAAATGCTTCCAGTCTCTTTGCTAAAACATAACAAGAGTCACCTTTGCTCCAGTTCCCAACAAGTTTCTCATCTCTGGAGATCTCAGACCACCTCTGGATTTCATTGTCTATATTGTTATCAACACTTTGGTCAAATCCATTCAACAAGTCTCTAGGGAGTTCCAAACTTTTGCACATTTTTCTATCTTGTTCTGAGCTCTCCAAACTGCTCCAAATTCTGCCTATAACCCAGTTCCAAAGTTGCTTCCACGTTTTCTGGTATCTTTTCAGCAGTGCCTCACTCAACTGGTACCAATTTACTGTATTAGTCCATTTTCATGCTGCTAATAAAGACATACCCATGACTGGGCAATTTACAAAAGAAAGAGGTCTAATGGGCTTACAGTTTCACATGACTGAGGAGGCCTGACAATCATGCCGGAAGGGAAGGAGGAACAAGTCATGTCTTACATGGATGGTAGCAGACAGAGAGAGCTTGTGCAGGGAAATTCCTCTTTATAAAACCATCATACCTCATGCGACTTATTCACTTTCACGAGAACAGCATGGGAAAGATTTGCCCCCATGATTCAGTTCCTCTCACCAGGTGCCTCCCACAACACATAGGAATTTGAGATTTGAGTGGAGACTCAGCCAAACCGTATCAAATATATAATTAGCATTAATTGAATTTGCACATATAAATCCTAAAACACAAGTTTGGTGATATTTCCCTAAAAGCCAAAGTATAAAGATATTTGTGTTGAATAAAATTGAAATATAAGCACAATTACAAATAATTTTGAAGTCTTGAGATAATTATATAAAGTGAGGTATTAGCTGTGTCCCAACAAATCAAGTAATTTCAAAACAAAAATTCTGAGTCAGAGGGTATAAACAGACATTTTTCAAAAGAAGAAGCCAACAAATGTATGAAAAATGCTCAACATCATTGAAAGTTAGAGAAATGCAAATTAAAACCACCATGAGATGCCATCTTACACCAGTCAGAATAGCCATTATTAAAGGTCAAAAATCAACAGATACTGGCAAGGATATGGTATAAAGAGAACACTTGAACACTGTTGGTGGGATTTTTAATCAATATGGTCTCTATGGAAAAGTGTATGGCGATTTCTCAAAGAATTAACGTAAGAACTACCGTTTGATTTAGCAATCCCACTACTGGGTATCTACACAGAAAAAAAGAAATCATTATGTCAAAAAGACACTTGCACTTGTATGTTTACTGCAGCACTGTTCACAATAGCAAACTCATGAAATCAACCTGTGTCTATCAAGAGATGATTGGATTTTAAAATGTCATAATTTAAATCTTTTTAAATAATATTTTTATTATATAATGGAATACTACTTAACCATAGAAATGAATTAAATCATGGTTTTTGCAGCAACGTGGATGAAACTGGAGGGCATTATCCTAGGTAAATTTACTCAGAAACAGAAAGTTAAAAACCAAAACTGCATGTGCTCCCTTATAAAGAGGAACAAACAATGAGTACACATGGCCATGCAGAGTGGAATAACAGACACCGGACACTCCAAAAGGTGGGAGGTGAAAGGGAAATAAGGGATGAAATATTACCTCCTGGGTACAATATACACCATTTGGTTAAGGGTACACTAAAACACCAGACTTCACCACTGCAAAATATATCCATTAAACGCAATTGGACTTTTACCCCTAAATGTAAAATAAAATACATTCTGACACAGCAAAGAAAAATTTTGGTATAAAAATGTATATTGAAATATGTGATAATGCCCAAATCATTATTTTGAGAGCATCTACCTTCTGGGTTCTTTGACTTTCTCTAATATTTAACTTAAAATTTAAAAATTAGTAATAAGCCAGTGGTTTGACTGACCACATATAGGGGAATGTGACACTCTGCAGACTGGCATCTTTGAAACTGCCTACTTGGCAGTCTGATCTGACATAAAAATTATATCATATTCCGTACTGAAATATGTGTTCCTGGAGAGTCATCCCTCTTCAAAAAAGAATATCATGATTGGTCTGTAAAGGCCAATATACATTATGTTGACCCACCCTAAATAATTTGTATCTTATAAAACCTAATTGAGCAGTCATTCTAATCTTTATTGATATCTGAGAGATAATCAGCACCTTGTTAAATTGTGCTATAGCATAATTATAAAGTATATGATTTTAAAATAGATAAATTCAAATGAAAGTCTTTATAAATATAAGAATATTATGTCATGATTTATAATCTTTTATCTTGTGTATTAGCAAGTCAAAGAAAAGTAGAATAGGACAATTTTTCATTTTTTATATTTATGTGTTTCAATGGCATTTTAACTTACTGCAATGACAACATATTTTATAACTAGAGAAAGAAATATATGAGGAATTATTTGAACATTGTACTATTTCATATAGTACTTTTTATATGAAAGAGCATAAGTATATAATTTTGAGGAAATTTAGAATTCAATGGGACTACAAAGCCTAAGTGGTGAGCTCTTGCATACATCTCTAATTTAGATTTTAGTAATCAAATTGTCATCTCATATCAGAGAATGGGGGTTAATTATGGAGACCAACTCAGTTTTAAAGTCATTCCAAAGATTCAGTGTTGATATAAAAAAAAACCTGGGCCTAGCCAGGTTGTATGAATGAAAGTGAGATTCATGCCCTAGAAGCAAACACTGAGAAAAACATAATAATTAAAAAATAAAATTAAGAAAACAGACTATCTCCAGGAGGACTAGACAAATTTTGTTCTTGACCTAAGAAAGTTATACAATAAATGCTGTTTGTTGAAGGCCAAATGTCGAAAGGATACACTATATATATATATATATATATATATATATATATATAATTTTCTAAGGAAACATAAACTATCCAGAGACCTAACAAAACTCAACTGACCACAGGGGACCATTCAGTCTGAGACAGATTCCTACAGCTAGAGAAGCAGAACTAAAGTCAGTCAAAGGCCAAAGATCCAATCAGAGAAATGTCAGTTTGAAAAATAGTGAGAGAAAGTAGCATGTGAGATGTGAGTTTCAGAAACTCCTTGGCATTTGCTTGGATAAAAACTTAATGGCTTTAGCACAGTTGCCATTTTCTTTTTAGACAGATTCAGAGAAGAACGGGCAGATAGTAATGGAGCAGGGAGGGATAACCAGAGGGGCCGTTTTGTTCTTGGCAATGAGAGGAGATGGCATCCTGAGCATCCATAGAGGACGAAGCCTCCTTCATTTTGTCAAAAGACCAAGTTGAATATAAAGGGAAAGATAAGAAAGCCCCCAGTGAGACATCCTAATTGTTTGTTTTTAATAAATTATGAGGAAAAGCAAAATTTTAGGATAAAAGTGGGGAAGGAATTATAGGGAGAGAAAAGAACTGAGCAAAAGTGTTAAGTCAATGCCGAGGAGAATGGACAAGTAGGATTGGTAAAGAAAACTGGTGATCGCACTAGGCAGTTTTGAAGAAATCGTATATTTATTTTTCAAGTAATGTATGCCTGCATGGAGAAAGAACCTGCACTTACAAGAGGAGAGGACAAAAGAGGGAGGAAGACACAGATTTGAGTATTTACAATAATTAATCTGAAATCTAACGTGTATAAAGAAGAGAATAAGGAGAGCTTGTAGCTGAAGAGTCAAGAGAATGTTTTTCTAGTGGAGCACCATGAGTTTGCTGTTTTGAATAAGCTGAAACATTGAGGAGTATGGAAAACACCTAATAAGCTTCATAACTTAGAATACCTCTCCAAAAGTATTAGTTTATCTCCAGTTTATGATGAAAATGTGTAGCCTCAATTGAGTACATTTTGATTGAACAACTGATTAAACCCTAAATAAAGTGCTACATTATTATTATTGTCTTGCAAATAAATGCTCATAGCTAAATTTTATGCAGAAGCAGCACAGTTCTCATTAATATAATAAAACACTTATCAGGACTGGGGTTTTTTTTCTTCAAAATTTAGCATTAGCTATACTATCAGCTATATTAATTTTAGACTGCATAGATCTTCTTTTAATGTGAAACATATAGACTATATGCTACTCAGTTTCTTGCTAATAATATCAAATGTGATTTCTCTGCTATTCAAGTACTTTCAAAAGTCTGCTGATACAGCTGACTTCTAAGAGGGAGAGCATGAAGAATGGGTCTGTTCTTGATGCTCAAAAATTTCCAAGATGCATGCTTGTATTAAGTTAGCTCACTGGAAATTACATACTTGAAGCATACCACCTGACTCCCATCCCCACCACCGAACTGCCTCTGCAGAACTAAGTGTTGGCGTTTGTGCTGCCTTCACTCAGAGGTGCTATTAAAATAGGAAAAAGAGAAAAGTACCTCCTTTTATTAAGAGTCCAATTAATTCTGATGCTGACTGCACCTTTATGCAAAAGCCCCTGTGATAGATCAGTCTAAGATGCCCACCAATAAAAGGCTTTACTTCTCTCCATGTAAGGAGTCTAATTCCAGCTCCCAGACAATGAAAGTTCTGTCTCCCACATGTTAGGGAATTTATTTGCCCTGCTGCTCAGTTCCTCACCTTTTCCCTTGCTCTTGGTTCTTTCCCTTGTTTCTTTCTTATTCTGTTCTTTCTGTTTTTTTGCTTTCTAAATTTAGTGTAAACCTCCTCAAATTGATTCTGTAACAGAGGATCTACATTAATGTGACTTAGTAAGGCAACAGCTTATCCCTTGATTCAAACTGGCACCATCAAATGAATTGTTTTTATATCTTTAGTTTTGAAATGATTGTGCAACATCTGGAATATTTTAAAGGAAACCTTAGGTATATTATTCTCCAAGATACATCGAAATATTAATTCACTAAACATAACCTGCTTGGATGTTTTGAGTTTAATGTAGCGATTCTGATCTGTGAAATTAAGAAAAATAAGCACTTACCTTAGAATAGTTCACAGAATAGCTATCAGAGTACTTTACATTTTCTTCATGTGAATTTTCTGTGTCACAATAAATTTCAACGATTCAAGTTTTTAGATACTCAAATCTGCATGTCTAGTGGTTTTACAAGAATTTGAAAATTCAAGATCATCTGACTAACAATTTGGATATTGTGTTAGAGTGATATGTATAAATATTATATAAAAGCAATATTTGAAAAAATGTTAAATTTAATTTCTGTGGAATTTAGACAGAAAAAAATGAGAAGTAAGCCAAATACTAACAGAAGTCATTTGCTTTTTGTTTTTTTTTAATTTGTGTTTATATATAATCTAAAAGACAAAGCTAATTTAAAATAGGTAAAAATATTTCACATTCCTAAATCTCATTCTCCCTAGGGAACCAATCACAGATATTTCACTGTGTTTTCAGTTATTTAACTTTACATTTCTAAGGAACATAATTATACTTCACCTTCTATCCCCATTATCTCTCCCTTCGCTCCTTCTCTTCCTCACAACTCTTCTTTTTCAATTATAGAGATTGTCTGTTGTCTATGTCTAATGCATATTTATATTAGAAGATTGATATTAAATACCTTTTCTCATACTCAATCCCAAATTGGTGTCTCCCCTCTGCTATACTCCTAATCTGCTATAATCAGATTAGAATTTGTAGCTCAATCCATGTTTGGTTTTTGTGTTATTATGACCTACAATTTTGATTCACAGCTCTTTCACATAGCAGATGAGGATTTCATTTTCATTTTGGCAAATTTTAGTTTGTTTTTACTGGTTCATATATTCTTTTCATTTAGTCATATTGTTTTTTGTACTATGATTAATTTAATTATAAACTTTTTGCTAGGAAAATAAAATGCCCCATTCATGTGTCAGAACTTTGACCCTTGGACTGTCCGTCATCCTCCTCCTGGAAATCTCCTTCTTATCGGTGCCTATGTGTGTGATGTGATAAACCACTTCAATTTGTGTGGAACATCTTCTCCAAGATTTCCCTTAGAAAGGGTGCATAGTAGAATAATACATTTTGATATTACACATTTAGAAATGTCTTTATTCTGTCTTCTGTTTTGCATGATTTTTTTTGGACAAAAATCATATTACCTTAGAATATTCAATGCTTTTCCTTATTGCTATTTTCTATTTTTGCTCTCAATAACTTCTATAACATTTTGATTTCTGATCATTTTCCTGTTTCTGTCTATAAGCTTATTTAGGAAATTTCATTAATCATTAATTGTTTTGAAATTTCTCCTGATAAATCTTAGAATTAAACATTAAAAAAATTATATTTTAAAACTATTATGGATGCTAACTGGGGTTTATTAATCTAGATAATTTTCTTCTTCATTTCTGAGACATTTTTCTCATGATTTTTCTCTTGTTCATATTTATTCTTTACTGAACTTGTTATTTGGATATTATACTCCTTGTATTGATTGATATTCCCTATCTAGTCTCTTTTGTTATTCATCTCTGTGTTTTTCTAGTTCTATTATTGGGTAAATATAATCAATTTGACATTCCAATATCTATTGTAACTTTAAAAAGCTTTGCTATCACATTTTTGTTTCCAAGTTCTTTTTCTTTCGTTTCCATATCCCAGATTTTTCTTCAGTATTTCATGACTGATGGCTCCTTGTTCAGATGTGAGAGTGAGGCACTAACATGTTTGAAGCTCTGTGTCTGGGTGGAGAGAGGACTTATTTAATGTGTGGCCCTCTCTCTAGGCTGATTGGGACGAGTCCTGGACACTTCACAGAGGACCCTCAGGTTTAGTACCTGGAGAGTTTTGTTTTTTTTTTCCTAGAGCAATATACTTGTTGCAAAACTTTCTTCTTAGTTCAGCTAAATCCAAGTTCTTGTCACACAACTAGGAAAGATTAGGCTCACAGACACACAGAAGGATGAGTGAAATTTATTGGGCAAAAAGGAAAAATAACTCTCAGCAAAGCCAGAGAGAGTCCTGCTAGTAGGTTTTCCACCTCATGGATTGAATCCCAGGTCACTACCCAGGAACTGAAGAGGCCAGGCTCCTCCCCGCTGGGAATGCCAGGAACTTCCTGAGACTCCACCCAGTCGTCCCAGTGCACAGGTGGGGATTGTTCAGGGAGAATCAGTCAGGAAAGGGTGGACTTCATCTGGGACCTGCAGTCCAGTTTTTAAGCTTCAGGCTGTTTTAGGCTTGAAGGCAGGGTTTCACCAGGGGTCCTTGGCTGTCTCCCGACTATCATAATTTCCCCCAGTAAGAAGTTCTGCAGTCTTCTGCCCAGGAATTGTAAAACTAGGTAAGAAGATTGGAGAGGAAAGCAGGTGAGTCAGGATCAACTACAAAATTTGGGGAACCCCTTGTTCAAAAATTACAAATGTCAAGACAGCAAGAACAGAATATTAAACCAAGACTGGGATTTTTCTGAGTATGAGCCCTGTGTGACTACACATGTTGTTCACCTATGAAGCCAGCTGTGAGGGAAACAAGGTGTGGGCAGACTTCTCATTATTCAGTACGCAGACTGTCAGATATAGTCATGGACTGCATAGTGACTTTTTAATCCCATAAGAGTATAGCATAGCATCTACAGAAACCTGATATATGGCACTTGATACGGGTATTTCAAATTAAGTAGGAGAAATAATTGATATTCAGTAATGGTGCTGGGACATTTTTTCATATAAAAAATAGATAAATATATATATCACATCTTGGTTTGTGTATTTCATGTTTACGTAACAACAAAATCACCTGATGATGCATTTCTCAGAACATATCCCTATCTTAAGCAATGCATGACTGTAATCCCTATGTTGACTAGAACCTGATGCTGCACACATCAAAGTTTCTCTATTCCATCTCTCCAGAGATAGCTCTCCTGTCCCCTACTAGCAAGAGCCAAGGACAGTATTCTGGCTGTCCTGAAAGGATAGTGGGGAAATGGTTCTGAGACCTAGTGCTCCGTATAAAGACTTACAATAAATTATCCTGGTTTTAGTCTCAGATAAATGTCTTTAATTTACTGCATTTAATCATAAATTGAAGACTTTTCATGGGAAAAAAAATTAAAAATATTTGAAAAAATTTTTAAATATGGTTTAAAATTTCAGTTTACCTTCAGAGACTTTAATGTACAGTGAATTCTCATTATGTATGGTAGTTATATTTTGTAAAGTCACTGATAATAGTGAATTAATAAATACTGAGCCATTGCTCCTAGGGGAAATACTGTGTATTCATATACATGTTTCACATAGATTATACTTACAAATCCTAAAAGCAACTTCCCCTGGTAGATTCGATTTTCTTTATTTTACAAAAGAGAAAACAAAATGTAAACGTTTTAAGAGACTGGCCTGAGGCCTCCCACTAACAGCTGCCACAACAGAAATTCAGATTCTCTCTTCCTGGCCCCAGAGTAGAAGTGTATTATACTACACTGCAGTGTCCCCTACTGTCTTTATCCTCTGGTCATCTCTGCATAAGAAATAAAACAGAAAGGCAATCTTCATCTTTATCTACCTGTTCCCTTGCACTTTACATGTCTGCAAAAGTGTCACCAGAATTGGTTCTGGGGTTACAAATACATCTTAGCAAGTAGGCAAATTTGCAAATATAGAATCTGTGAATGATGAAGATCCACTGTACATTTTTACTCTCCACGAAGATTAGAAAGTGTAAAATAGTCCATACATTTGTGTTACCTTGATACTTTTATTGTTGTTATTGTTGTTACTCTTGTTTTCACCACAGCACATCAGTTGACAAATCATTAAATGTGAAATCTTTGGTCAGTAGAGTTTCAAACCAGTCTCTTGGTCTTAAAATTCTCAATAGTGTACACTAAAAAGTGTAATTTAAAATACTGCAGGAAGCCAGGCGCGGTGGCTCACACCTGTAATCTCAACATTTTGGGAGGTCTAGGTGGGCAGATCATCTGAGGTCAGGAGTTCAAGACCAGCCTAGCCAATATGGCAAAACCCATCTCTACTAAAAGTACAAAAATAAGCCGGGTGTGGTGGCATGTGCCTGTAATCCTAGCTGCTAGGGAGGCTGACACAGTAGAATTGCTTGAACCTGGAAGGCAGAGGTTGCAGTGAGCTGAGATCATGCCATTGCACTCCAGCCTGGGCAACAGAGGGAGACTCAGTCTCAAAACATATTAATAATAGTAATAAAAATAATAAAGATAAATAAAATACTTCAGGAATCCCTTTGATGCTGAAATAATGGTGTATATATGAGTAAGAATAGGTACAGATTAAGAAGTTGGTTATTCAACAATTATTTTTACTTTTTATCATTTTATTTTTTTCTGAGTCTGCTAGCTAGGAAAACATTCAGTAATTATACCTTAATGAAACAGTTCTGACATTTTACCGGAAGCTCAAAAATAGAAAAAGAATCCCAATTGCTCCAAATATTTGTAATATTTATTTTGGACATGTAAAGCATTTTCAACTAGAAAATGCAAATAATAAATACATTGTATTCTTTTAAGAATAAAGTTTACAGGCCAGATGTGGGGGCTTATTCTTTTTAGTCTTTTTATTCTTTTAGTTGAATTATCCCCCAAGTCTGGCCTGTAAACTTCATTCTTAAAAAAAAAAGCCTCTAATTCTAACACTTTGGGAGGCTCAAACAGGAGGATCCCTTAAACCTAGGAGTTCAAGAGCAGCCTGCACAACATAAGGAGATCTCGTCTCTACAAAAGCTTTAAAAATTCGTTGGTCATGGTTTGGCATGCCCTGCAGTCCCAGCTTCTTGGGTGACTGAGGCAGGAGAATCGCTTGAGCCAAGGAGGTCAAGCCTACAGTGAGCCATGATTGTACCACTGCACTCCAGCCTGGGTGGAAGAGTAAAAGTCTGTCTCAAAAATAAATAAATAAATAAGAATAAAGCTTACAACACTATCACTATTGCTTAAATTATATACAAAAGACTTTGGCCACAATTTTGTTTTTCTTTTTAAATTTTAATCTAGAAACTTGGGTGGAATCTAAGTTTCCTGAGGCTTCCCCAGCGATATGGAACTGTGAGTCAATTAAACCTCTTTTCTTTATAAATTGGCCAGTCTCAGGGTATTTTTTATAGCAGTTTTAAAATGTACTAATAGAGTAATATTTCTTTTACATATATTGTTATATTTATTTTTTACAAAAAATATATTAAGAAAGATATTATATGTGTTAATGGAGAAGAAAAACAAATGTATGGAGAAGTTGACTGTATGTACACACAAACAGGGTTAGGAAGATTTGGTTCTGGAATACAAATCAAAGAAATTCCAATGTGGAAACTTAGCATGACTTCCAGAGAGAATGTTGAAGGATAATGATGAAGAATAAAAAGACTAAAATTGGAAAGTACAAGAGAGAGGATCAATTAAGAGGAATTTAAAGAAGGGATTTAAGTCATTAGATAGCAAAAGTTAAATTTGATTAAAATATTATCACTTGACAAAAGTTTTAAAAATAAATTGAGAGTCAGAAGAAAAATAAATCTGTTTTAGTTAGAATCAAAGGAAGTGGTTATGGCTTAGATATGATGGGAAGGCAGTTGGCGAAATTGTCAAATTTCTCAGGGGACTTCAGCAATCAGGCTGTTCCTAACATAAATTATGTAATGAGTTTGAAGGAGAAGTTTTCTCAAGAGGACACTAAACATGTTAGGACACATAGAACAACTAGAAAGAATCAGGCAAGTTGGCAGGGAGCATGGCAGATTAACCTGATTTGACATTAGGGGTCTACTAAGTCTAACATAATTGGACTTATTCCACCTTTAAAGAATCTGTATAAATTCACTTAATAAAATGTCAAATAAATAACATCTATAGTTTCATTATTCAGATTCCAGTAGGAAAGAGATCACACATGGATATATAAGGATGCTTTATATCATCAGTTTTCAACCAAAATAAAAGATTCAAAGGTTTATACAGGGTGTACGGTACCCACAAGGGACCACGCAGTAGTTTAGGACTAGTGATAGCCAACTTTTTACCAGCTCTAAGCTTGAAAACTCAATGGTAGAAAAAGGTGAATGAAAACTCTATGAAGTCTGTCTTAAGAGGGCAGGGGCTTTCATTTAAGTGATGAGGCCACCAAAGTGGCCCCTGAGGGAGATGTACTCTGTGGAATAGACAGTCTAAGTTTCCTCTGTCCCCCCATTCTCCTTCAGTAGCTTCCCATTGGTGGAACCCAACTGGAAGTCTAAAGCAAGAGATATAATCTACAAAGGCAAAAAGCATGATTAAGGTGGAGAGGAACCAGGAAAACAAACGGAAGTTATCTAACCCAGTAACTTATAGCCATGCCTGCTCTAAATGCTATTAGATTCTCTTAATTTATCTCTGCATTTTCTCAATAACCATTTTATTTCTCTTTTCTCTAAAATTTCTTATGACTTATGTCCAATCCTCATTTTCAGCTGTTTACCTAGTTTCACTGAGAAAATAGGAGCAATCAAAAGAGAACTTCCCTTAGCTCCCAGTCTCACAAATATCCCACTACCAGCATAAATGTATATGCTCTGACTTTTTCCCTATCACCATTGATAATCTAAAGCCAAATTATTCATTTGTACATTAGATTTCATGTACAGTGTTTGTGTCTACTCAAGCATATCACTCTAAAAATCATACTCTTTTTTCCTGCACCATAAATTTTATTCTCTGTATTTAATCCTTTCCATTGACATACTAAGATTCAGCTAAATTTTTAATTAAGAAAAATCCTCTACTAATTATAGGGAAATAATTCTCCATGGGTCTATTACATTTGCGCATATCTTGCAAAGAGAGGTACTAACTATTCCTTGTTTCAGATGATCTTTTCAAGGATATTTATATATGAATCAGCCATAGACAATAGAATTAGTGTCTCCTGCTGGAGCTAAGGAAGAACTTTCTTTCATCCCAGTACAAAAAACTCCAGTGAGTATCAGGGTATTTATTCCACAAAGGACATCTCCCTCAGGGGCCTATTTGGTGGCCTCATCACTTAAATGAAAGCCACTGATCCTCTTAAGACAGACTTTTCTTCATATAGTTTCCATTAACCTTTCTCTATCCTTGGCTTTTCAGGCTGAGGGTAGATGAAAAGTTTCCTAAACTCAGGCATATTCTTCTGTAACTCACCTCACTGGATATGGAAGTGGGGGCTCACTGGAAAACATTAAAATGCTAAAACTCTGGCTACTTCTGGCTACTACTGTAAATAATAAACTTCATCTCTGACTCAGTCATCTCGAGTTTTCTACCAGCATTTATGAAACTACAGTAAACTAAATTGTTAGATTAAAAAGCAAGCAAAATTGTTAGATTATACCAAAAATAGACCCTTTACTGACATCAAACCCATTTTTCTGCTACACTATTCTGTGTAGCAAGATTTCTGGAAAATGTTCCCTATATTTATTATCTAAAATTGCACTTCTCCCATTCTATTCTGATTGTGTCACTTCTCCAGAACAGCTTCTGTTAAAGTTTGACTGTAAACGTGCTTAACTCAATAGTCAATTCGTAGGTCTCATTTTACATTATCTGTAACCAATATTTGACACTTTTAATCACCTGTCCCTTCAGTTGGAAGCTCTTTCTTTGCTTAGTTTCTAAAACATTGTCATGATGATTTTTGTTCTCCCACACTGGATGTTTATTCTCAGTATCTTTTGCAGATTTCTGCTCATCTGTGCAGTCTGCTGAGAGTTCAGCGCTTAAGATTCAAAAGGTTGACACTGAAACATTTCCCATTGCTTTCTACCTACACTTCTTTGACTATTTCTCTTAGTAATATTACTTTAATTATCTATAGACACTGACAGTAGCACATTTACATGTACATCCCAGAACTCTCTCTTTTAACTTCACACTCATATCTAACTGCTTGACACATTCGCTTGAAAGTAAAATTGTCATAGCAAACTTAACATGTCTAAAATGAAACTACATTTTTTCTCCTCTAAGCCTATCCCTTTCACAACCTTTAATTCTATATAATGTCAACCACATCCTTTAAGTTGTGCAAGCCAAGAACCTTAAAATTTTCCTTCACTTCTCTCTTCTCACATCATAAATCTAATGTTTCTCAAGTCCCTTTGTCTCTCTTTCACAGCACTTTAGACCTTATTATCTCATATTATCTCTGCTACTATACCTGATGTAAACCTCCATAATCTCTTATAGAGATCACTGCAATAGTCTCCTAACAGATCTCAATGGTTCTACTCCTCCCACTAAAGTTTATTCTCATCACAGTAGTCAGAGAAGGCCTCCTTTTCTACAAAATAAAGATCTATTGGCCAGGCGGGGTGGCTCATGCCTGTAATCCCAGCTCTTTAGGAGGCTGAGGCAGGTGGATCACGAAGTCAGGAGTTTGAGACCAGCCTGGCCAACATGGTGAAACCCTGTATCTACAAAAAATACAAAAAGGTTACATGTGGTATTTTGTTATGGCAGCCCTGGGAATCTAATAGAGTTGGCATGTCCAGAAGAAATTCACTATGTGTCATTATCAATTTTAGACACCAAGAGACCAAAGGGAGTGGATGCCTAGTCAAGTAAGTTATATTCTAGACACTAACCAAGTCTCACTAGCAACAACCTGGTTCCTTAGTATGGCATGTGAGCAGCAAGGCTGCTTTACCTGCTTCTATCCTAAAGGTGAGATGGTAAGTTTCTAGATGAAACTTCAGTGAACAAATGATTGATTGATGGGCCTCCTAGTGTTCCACTCTAAATATAACCATACAGCTTTCAAAACCTATGGAGGAGAGAGAGAGTTTAAAAATCCCTTCTTAATAGTGTAGATTATTTTCTTTTCTTTTTTTTTTTTAAGTTTTATTTCAGTTTCAGGAGTACATGTGAAGATTTGTTATATAGGTAAATTCATGTAACTGTGGTTTGTTATACAGATTATTTTATAACCTAGGTAATAAGCCTAGTACCCAATAGTTATCTTTTCTGCTTCTCTCCCTCCTCCTACACTCCACCCATAAGTGTTTTCTCCTTTATGTTAATGAGTTCCCATCATTTAGCTTCCACTTGTATGTGAGAAATGTAGCATTTGGTTTTCTGTTCTTATAGCCCGCACAAAAGACATGATCATGTTCATTTATATGGCTGCATAGTATTCCATAGTGTATATATACCACATTTTCTTTATCCAATCTGTCATTGATGTACATATGATTCTATGTCTTTGCTATTGTGACTAGTGCTGCAATGAATGTTTGCATTCGTGTGTCCTTATGGTAGAATGATTTAAATTGCTTTGGGTATATACCTAGTAATGGGTTCTCTGGGTTGAATGGTATTTCTGACATAAGGCCTTTGAGGAATCACAGTACTGTCTTCCACAATGGTTGAACTATTTTTCTCTCCCACCAACAGTGTATAAGTGTTCTCTTTTCTCTACAACTTCATCAGCATCTATTATTTTTTGACTTTTTAATAGCCATTCTGACTGGTGTGAGGTGGGTGTCTTTCGATTTGCATTTCTCTAATGATCAGTGATACTGAGTCGGTTTTTTTTTCCATATGGTCCTTGGCTGTATGGATGTCTTATTTTGAAAGTTGTCTGTTTACGTCCTTTTGCCCACTTTTTAATGATGTTGTTTGTTTTTATCTTATAAATTTGTTTAAGTTCCTTATAGGTGCTGAATAGTAGACCTTTCTTCACAACCTTGAAGTCAAATATTTGAATTTATATTTTATTTAAGTATAAGCATTTTAAAATATACTATGGCACACACCCTTGATGTTGCCATTGAGATTCCTACCTGATGCAAAGGCAAAATTTATAGATTATTGGAAGAAAATATAACTCTGATTTTTCTCTCAATTATCTGGACATTACAAGGAAAAGTGTTTTAAGTGTTTTATCTGTATTGCTGAGGTTTTTGCTTAAGTAATTTTTGAATTTTACTGCTGTTTCAACAGCATTGAATTTAGATATCAAATTCATATATTTAAGACTTCATTAGTTTCTTTACTATCACTTAACCTTGAATAACCTGGACTTTTTTTAGTTTTAGTTACCTCTTTAAAAATGTGAATAATATTACCTAACTTATTAGAAATATCTAGGCCAATAATTTAAAAGCCCCTTCAATTTTTTAAAAGTGTTTTTATAGTCTTACCCAAAACAAGAGTCTGCAATCCAATGAATCTTCAAGTAAGCATATCGTCTTTCAAGATATTTTATGAAATATTTTCATTATTCAGGAGTTTAAAGATTTATTAAAGTATCTCAAATAACTAATTGCTATCTATGTCAGTAATTTTTCTTATTAAGCACCTCTAATTGTAATAATGGCCAAGATCACTCATTTTTATAAAATTATATCCATGCCATTACCTTTTGTTCTTTGTTTAAAGGATTCTATGGAGTTGCATCTAAAAAAATTGAAAGTAATATTGTGGTTGAAAGCAAATATATTAAATTCAATTTGTGTAGAGTGACTACCAGGCCAGTAAAATTTGACTATAAATGATGAAACCTATTAATTTCTTCAGAAGAAAACTTTTTTTCTTTTTAAATAGCAGTGATTAGGTCACCTTTAAAGCACAGGACAATGGAGGAGCAAAAAGGAAAATGTCAACATTGTCTTGGGCACCGCCTAGGGGAGAACATGCCCTGGCTTAGGAATAATTCCTTAGGTCTACGGCAATATCAAAGTGGTTAGATTTTTTTACTGACTTAGGGTGAATGCCACAAAAGCAGATCCTGAGAAAGGGACTCATGTACAAGTTATATATTATAAGAATCTGGTAAGAAAATAGGAAAATCCTGTTAAGGATGGGAGAAAAGTTAGGATAGAGTGAAAGGACAGGATGAGTCTGGTTTCAGTGTGACTTTAGCTGAAGAATTTTATACTTTAGAGTTGTCTTGCACTGAATAAAGGGACCTTGCTTTCGTATTCTCTGGGACAAAAATAATCAGAAACTTCTAGCTTTCTGCATTTGTGGGTGAGGGACAGACTCTGTGGGTTCATGGGCAGTCCTCCACAATGAGCCACAGGAATGCATTGTTGGAGGCAAATGCCTTCAAACTTAAAGGAAGGGGCACATATAAACAGAAAATGGGATCTCAGAGTGTCTGGGTGAAGCATGATAGTTTCCTTACCTCTCTTCTTAACTTCTATAGAAAAGTTTGGCTCTCTGGGTTTTGCAGCAGTTTCTGATCCATTAAAATGTATAAACCCATTCTGTGGCACTGATTGACTACAGAAAATTTAGTTATATCATACACCCAAAACGAGAGAATACACTACATTTTATTTACAGCCTTTTCAACTGTGAAGTTATTTTTTTAAATAGAAATGAAAAAGGGACTATGATTCTATCTCAAAGTCTTTGAGTAATCATTAAGGAGTATAAAAAAAGTATGAGTTTAAGATATTAAAAATATGTTTCTTCTTACAGGAATGCACACTATTTTATAAATAAACATTTCTATTTAGATAGTATTAAATGGAAGTATAATACACTGGGAAGACTATTAGTTTTTTTAAATGTTACTAATTAATTTTATTTTTTAGGGACAGGTTCTCACTCTGTTGCCCAGCCTGAAGTGCAGTGGAAGGATCAAAGCTCATTGCTGCCTCCAACTCCTAGGGTCAAGCTATCCTTGCCTCAGCCTCCTAAGTAGCTGGGACTACAAGCACACACCACCACACCCAGCTAGATTTTTTAATTTGTTGTAGAGACAGTGTCTTGCCATTTTTTATATGCTGGTCTTGAATTCTTGGCCTCAAGAAATACTCCCTCCTAGGCTTCCCAAATGTTGGTATTATAGGTGTGAGCCAGTGCACATGACCAATTTTCAGTTTTCATTGTATCAATGAGTAGTGCTAGGAACCTAGGGATATTTCAGTTACCTCTTCCTGTCCTTTGTATTTTTATCTCTAAAATGGGGATGATAAGTGCTGTCATATCTGTTACATTGCTGTACTTAACATGTACATTTGTGTCAAAATAATACATTATTTTTAAAAGTTAAAAAGCATTATACATGTCTAATAATGCATAATTATTATAAATAAGTTTGACAGAAACCTGTCTACATTGGGATAATGGGTTTATATTCCTGACTAAAGTCAAATGACAGAAAAAGAGACATTAATAAAGTAGTAAGAAATAATTTTAATTATATACATAGATCAAATATCTGATTTCTTAATTACTATGTACCCCAAAGTGATTATGCATTTTCATAAGGTTCAGTGAATTAAACAATTCACTTTTTGGTAATAATTATCTTTGCATTATTAAACTCTGGAGTTCCACATGGAATAAACCTGAAGATTGGCATCTATTTTTACAACACATCTATACCTCAATAAGCCTAATTTTTGCCTTTACAATAGTTAATATTTTGATAGCTGGAAATCTTTTTGAACACTAAATAGACAGTAAATAGTGACTTTCTTTCAAGGTAGTTAGGAAGAATTGCAGTCATATCTCTAAAAGATTCATCATTTACTTTTTTTTTTTTGGTGATTAATGCAGTAGTAAGTCCACAGACAGTTACACCCATAACTGTAAGGTAAGCACTTCATCATCTATAATACATTATATGAAGTAATACATTTTCCAACTTCAGCGTAAACTAATAAAATTTCTACATTGGCCTAAATTCTGCAATTCTGCTAAGTTGAATAATTTGATCTTCACTCTGCAGTTTCTTAGACACCTCAGTGTATATCCTGGTTTTATTTTTGTTGGCAGGAGTATTTATGCTTTCAACTAGGGCCAGAGATACTTTTTAACCAACTTGATCTTTATTATACGGGTGCACAGGTTACTGCTTAGGCAGAGATTCATAAGCCAGTGAAAATGCTCTCTGGGGACAGTGAGTCTACTTTTGAGAGGGTCAAATGCATTATCCATTTCAAATTCTAGAGACCAGAAAACAACTTTAACATGTTCCACCTCCCTCTGCAACTGCTGTTATAGTGTATACCACTGGCATGCCATGCTTTCTGTCATTATTTTATTTTGTAAAATAATAAAAATTATAAAGCATTAAATCTTCAGCAGAATTCAATAATATTAAGTTCTTATTGTCTTTCAAAAAGTCTTTGATTTGTATAATAGCTTAATCTATTTTTTTTTAATTTTGAGGAAAAAAGCATCAGTAAATTATTTCAATGTGTTTAATGTAAAATGTTTTATAGAATATCAAGGTTTTTAAGTTATTAAAATGGAGTAATTAGACAATAGATGTGTTTCAAGATAAAATACTAGCCCAATTTTATTAGAAGAACTGCAGTTTAATTTATCCAAATGTCAATATTTATAGATCTAAAAAATAATTTTTGCTAATTAGTAATAAGTGTAATGGATAATGAAAACAATATTATTAGATTTGGCACGCTGTTTCTTATAGAAAAAACTGGTTATAATATTTATTTATTAAATTATTTGGTCCTGAAAATATTATGTGAAATCTAATATTTTCTTAGTCCAAGTGTATATTCTGTCATTACCATAACTAAAAGTGGAAAGACAGACTTAAGGAATAATTCACACAGTTTTAAAGTAATGCTATTACACAGCAATATAAAAAAAATCAAGTTTTTTCTAATGAAACTTAATCTCTCAAAGTAAAATATTTGATTATATTCTTAAGTATTTATATGAAATTTTTGTTCTAAAATATATTTATCACTAGCAGTAATTTTCCTTCACCTATCTGATCTATCAAATAAAAAATGCAGTAAAATTTGAAATTGTTTCTTGTCAAACAATGAAATACACAAAATTTCAGTGCATATTGCTTATTTTTTTTTAAGTATTCTTACATCATAAAGACTACAGTTTATAATATTGTATTATGTACTTGGAATTTGTTAAGAGAGTAGATTTTAGGTGCTCCTATCACACATACACAAAAAAGGTAACTGTATGAGATGATGGATATGTTAACTGGCTTGGCCATAGTAATCATTTCACTATGTGCACACATATTAAAACACCATTGTGTATTCCTTATATAAATACAATTTTAAGAAAGAATATGGCTACAGGTGAAAGATGATTTAGGATTATCCAGGCTTCCCTAAGCCTGGATAAGCCTGCACAAGGCCTTAAAATAGGGAGCTAGAAGAAAACGGTGCAGGCTCACTGGCATGTGAGAATCATCCAAATTAAGCCCATTCACCAAGTGTGGCCTGAGAGCTGGGAGGGATTTGACTGGACTCCCTGCTGCCTGATGTTATAAGTAAAATTCTGATGCTGCAAAAGAAATAGGACTAGCAGATAATGTCCTCTCAGCAAGGCAGTTTACTTCTACATAAGGGTGCAGGGTGCACAGAGGGAGCAATGATGGCCGCCGCACGCTTGAACAAGGGGGAGGGGTACTTATGCCGAACGGGGGTCATTCCTACTTCTGTGTTGTCCCATATTGGCTAGGGTTAGGCTGCAAAAACTAAACTAATCCAGATTGGCTATTTTAAAAAAAGCAGGGGTCTGAGCTGGAGTGGCAGGGTTTGTTTTATGGGTGGGAAGGACGGTTACAGGCATGTCAGAGCAGGTAGCCAGGGGTGATCAGGTGACCAGGATGAGTCAAGATGGAGGCGGGAGTGGGAGCAGATGTGAACTATTGATGAACCGGTGGAGGAGAAGGTTGTTCACTGGAATTATAAGGAAGTTTAAAATAGAGATTTAAAGAGTAAGAGAGCTAAACATACTGACATACTGATTCTTTGAAGAGAAACTTGGGGTTTACTATAACACTGAGTTCCCAGAGCTCCCTCCTGATTGATCTGGTGTTCTAATTGCTCCCTGCATATTCCCAGCACCCAGCATGATTCATAGCACATAGTAGAATTTTAATAAAAATGTGTTGATTAAACACAAAAAAAGAATGAAAATAAAAATATTTCAAAATTATTTAAATATAAAAATATACTTTGCTCTTTTGCTAAGATTTTTACTCTAAATAGCTATAAAAAAACAAAAGCCCATTTATTTTCATGTGCCCATAAACTTTCCTTCCTTCTCTCATTCAAAACATTCACTTCCCTTTGAGATCTTACTTCTATAACCCTAATTACTGAAAATGTTAGAGCATTTTAACCTTTTTTTTTTTTTTGGCTTTCTTATTAATGTATCACACTGGTTCATATCCAACTTTTATTTTCCTATCATTTTCAGGATATGTTCTAATCCTGCAGTTTCACATCAGTAAAAGTAAATGCAATCAAACAAATGCATTGCATGTTTTCTTCTGAAGAAATAAGGACATATATTCAACCATATTCAGTTAAATGTGGTAACTAAAATTACGTAAAAAGATGTGAAATTTGGTGAATATTTCTATAGATAAAAAATTTTAGGTAACTCATTTTGTTTCCTAATAAATGGAAAAATAAAAATAAAGTGATATTTTTTCAGTTATTTTCTACATATATTATTTATTTGTGGATCATTATTTTCTTAAATGATCTAAACACAACAAAACAAAAAAAAAACTGAATATAAACATCAAAATTAACCAACTTCCTAATAAGTCAGGTGTTACCTTCCAGTTGCATATTCTTGACACTGTTCACCTAGTCTCATCTCAGACAGATCTTCATAAAAATCTACATTGTCACAACTTTTCACTCTGGAATGATTCTTGCTTCCACAGGTGTCATATAAAAGTCTTGACTCTGAATTTTGTGTTATTGCTTCATATGAACTTGCCTGGTTATTTTGGTTTAATCCTTGACCTTGTATTATATATCTTTCTCTTTATATATCTTTGACATTTCAGCTAGACTTTGGAAAGAAGTGAGTCTGGCAATGCTCTTTTTTTGTAAGTCATGTCTTTGACATTATTCTGCCTACCAACCTACTGCTTATGTAGACTTTTCTCTGGTTCTACTCTATTATTTCCTTACCATGTTAGAACTACCAGCCTTATTATGGTGTTTAACTTTTCACCCAGTAGTTGATTTTATCCTTGATTGTCACTTCACAGTAATTTTTTGGACTTACACTGACACTAAGATTAATTTTACTGAATCATCAGGTTTATATGAACTCTCTCAATTCCAGGTCTTTATTTTACACTTGCAATATAGAATGTTTCAAAATGTCAACAATTATTAATTATCTGTTGAATTTATTGCCAATCATGATGGAATGACATGAACTACTAGATGTACCTTTCCACTTTAAACATGAAAAAACACAAGAAGATAAAATGTGTTATGTTCTTTTATTAAAAATAATTAGCACAGGGCATTGATCCTTAACAAGAGAAAGTCCTATTGTTATTCCATGTTACTTCCTAGAGGGAATCCAGCAGAGTCCAGAAGACTCCCTGATTTGAGGACAGAGTTCAGAATGCAGGGAGGCTAAGTCAGGTAGTATTGACAAAACAGACTAGAGAAGAAAAGAAAGTATCACTGCAAGGCAAGAATTGCAAATACAGAGACATCCAGAAATCTGCACATGACTTATTTGATATTTAAATTGAGTCCTGATTAGCACATGTAAGAGGACATCACTTGAAGCCAAGGAAACAATCACTGGAAATTAATTACTAGGGAACACAGAAAGTGTCTTAGAGTGTTTTCTGCTGCAACATACCACAAACTGGGTTATTTATGGAGAAAATAGATTTATTTGGCTCATGGTTCTAGAGGCTGGAAAATCTAAGATCAAAGGGTCGTCTTGTTTCATCATAACATGATAGAAGTGCAAGTGAACATGGGAAACAGAGAAATGAGGCCAAAGGTATCTTTTAATCAGGAGCCCTCTCCCATTAAAAGGGTATTAATACATTCATTAGGACAGACCTCTCAAGACCTAATCACCTCTTAAAGATCCCACCTCCCAACACTGTTACAATGGCAACTGAATTTCAACATGAGTTTTGGAGGGGACATTCAAATCATAGCAGAAGGTGAAAAACATTTCATACTCCCACTAGCCAGGGTGCAAAAATCTCATAATACATTAGGCATCAGGTAGAATATTCAGGAGAACAATCCCTCTGCTTAGAGTAAAATTTAATCTAACAGTAAAGACTGCTCTGGTCTTGCCTAATGATAACTAAATGCAATCTTACAAAGGATAAAATTGATTCCATGTAACTTAACTGCTTCCTGAAATAAAGCTCAAGTATATTTGAGAGAACACAAAAAGATCCAGCAACAAACAAGGTAAAATTCATCTATCTAGCATCCCCCCAAAATTTATTATAAATACAAAGAAGAAGAAAATACAATCCGTAATAACACAAATATGTCAATAGAAACAAACCCAGAAATGATAAAAACAATAGATTTAGTGAAAAAGGACAATACAAGAGTTAATATAACTATATTCTATGTGTTCAAAAAAGATATAATAATTTATATATTAAGGAAGAATCAAACTTAAGTTTGATTATGTCTTTAAGTAGATAAAAGACACAGACGTGATAAGATAAAAATCAATTTTTGACAGGAAATATACATTTAATAGAATTAATATACATTAGAAGAGATTAAATACCGCAAAAGTGAAGATTAATGAACTTGAAGACACAATAGAAACTGCCCAAGAAAGGAGAGAAAAGATTGAAACTAAGAACAAATCATCAGTGAACTGTGGTCCAATTTCGAGTGCCCTATTGTATGTAAAATTATCATCACTGAAATGAAAAAGGGGACAAAATAGTGGAATAATTTTGTTTCCAAATATGGTAAAAACAAAATATTTGGATCTAAGAAACTTAACAATTGAAAGTAAGTGACGAAATCTATACTAAGGTTCATTATAATTCAATTAAAAAAATAAGAAATGTGAAAAAGAGAAAGCTTTAAAAGCAGCCAGAGAGTGAAAGCCTATCTCTACTAAAAATACAAAAATTAGCTGTGCATGGTGGTGAGCACCTGTAATCCCAGCTACTTGGGAGGCTGTCAGGAGAATCACTTGAACCTGGGAGGCTGAGGTTGCAGAGAGTGGAGACATTGGCAATGTACTCCAGCCTGGGCAACAAGAGCAAAACTCTGTCTCAAAAAAAAAAAAAAAAGGCAAAGCAGCCAGAGAAATTGTTACATTACCTATAAAGGAAAAAGAATATCAATTACAGCAGACTTTTAATGAAAATACTGTGGGCAAGAAAACTGAACACAAAGTCCTGAAATGGGGGTGGAGTGTGAAGTTAATATAAAATTCTATTTCTAGCAAAAATATATTTCCAAAATAAGGATAAAAGGTAAAAATGTAGGTAAATCAAGATACTTTTGTGATTATTTTTTACATCACTTTCAATGATAGTTGACTAAAGTAAAAATAATGACAATGTACTGTGAGATTTATTACAAAGGTATAAATAAAACAGCAGTGGATAGGATAGGCAAGGGAAAATGGACATATTTGGTTGTAGGGTAAAGTTTTACACTATTCCAAAATGGACTATATGTTAAGTGGTAGGAGATTGCTTGTGTAAGTAAAAAATATATTTTATATATTTAACATAACATAATAAAAATAGAACAGATTTGAATCATATATAAATAATGCACTGAGGAGAGAAAAGTGGTTAAAAATAGATGGAATAAAAAACGAATACTTACAAGGATAAATTAAGTAATAATGAAATGAAATTAAAAATTTCTTATATTTTCAATTATAGTCAGATTTTGTCACATTGGATTAAAACAGAAATATCCAATTCTATGGTGGCTACAAAAAACACTTTGAATATAAAACTACAAATAGTTTAAAAGTGATAGAATGGCAAATGATATAAAGTGTTAGTTCTAAACCAGTAACAGCTGAGTGGTCAGTGAATATCTGATTTTAAGCAGTTTCAGAAAGGATACATTCAGGGATAAAGAAAGTTATTTTATTGTAAGTAAGGGGTTAATGAGCCTCAAAGCAAGCAGAAGACAGGAAATGATAAAGATGAACAAAGAAAAAAATGAACTTGAAAACAAATTTGATAATAAATCAATGAAATAAAACAATTGGTTCTTTGAGATTAATAACATCTTTACACTTCTAGTCAGACTAGTAAAAAAAATGAAAAAGACATGATATTGAGACAGCAAGGTGGAAGAGGGTCCTTAGAGAATCTCCAACGAGACTGCACAATAGGAATGCACACTGGGTGGAAGCACAGACGTTCCTTCTTTTTGCAGTAGGGATGGGCTGAGCCCTCCTTTTCCTTAGCAGAACCTGGGATTCAAGGTTCCCGTTCGCATAAGCAGAACCTGGGATTCAAGGTTCCGGTTCGCATAAGCAGAACCTGGGATTCAAGGTTCCGGTTCGCATAAGCAGAACCTGGGATTCAAGGTTCCGGTTCGCATAAGCAGAACCTGGGATTCAAGGTTCCGGTTCCACGAAAGCAGAGCCTGGGATTCAAGGTTCCGGTTCGCATAAGCAGAACCTGAGATTCAAGGTTCCGGTTCGCATAAGCAGAACCTGAGATTCAAGGTTCCGGTTCGCATAAGCAGAACCTGAGATTCAAGGTTCCAGTTCCACGTAAGCAGAACCTGAGACTCAAGGTTCCGGTTCCGCATGGAGGGCAGAAGCTCTCTAGCAGAGACTCTAGCTTAGTGAGTGTCCCTGCATCCCCGTTTTTTTCCTTTTCCCCCAATGAAACCCTGTCTTACTCACCATTCAAATTGTCTGCAAGCCTGAATTTTTGAGGCCATGGGACAGACAAGGAGCCCGTCCTTAGCTGAACTAAGGTAAGTTTTGCAACATTATTGGAGTGCAACGTGGGGGGCTTGAGAAGCTGTGAGTGGTGTGGGGACTCAAAACCTCTCACAGGTTTCTTCTTAGAAACCTTAAAAGTTTCTAAGCCTTTCAGGTTAGAGGAAACATGCACCCAACTCCCTTCGCTCCTGGGAGTTGCGGGAAAGGCCCTTTCCTTGCTTAATGGGGTCAGACCAGCCAACAGCAGCTCCTTGTCATTACCCCCTACATGCCGGGGCTGGGACAAGTGGCTCAAGGATCCCCACTTCCCCTTCCCTAGCCAAGGGGTTCTACTCCATCGGACAGTAATTGAACTAATCTCTATGGTGGACTAATCACTTGCATAGGAATAAGCGGTCTTTCCCCAAGTATTTTTAAAGTGTTTCTTTTCTTTTCTCTCCACCCTGTCTGCCGTTAACTTTTACATGTTTCCTTTTCTTTTAGAAGATGTTGTGCTAGAGGAGGCACCCCCTACAACTATATACTGTATTCTCTGCAAAGTTTTGGTTGTGAAATCAAGCCTCCATCTTGTTTTACTTCCTGGGGCCAGGGCTTGCAACTCAGGTGGCAGGGCTTTTTTTAGCAATCCTGATTTAGGGAATAAGTTTCTTTCTGATTTGATAGCTCCCTGTTGTCTTAGCCCTGCCTCTTAAAGGGCCCCACCCAGTGACTGGGTTTTCTTCTGCCTGTATGAGTGTGTACTGTGTGTGATGTCTGTCAAAAGAACTCTGATTAATTTGGTCTAAAGAAAGGCAAGCACTTGGATCTAATTTGTTTTTACATTTTTTTTTAAATTTATTTTTTGATTATACTTTAAGTTCTGGGGTACATGTGCAGATGGTGCAGGATTGTTACATAGGTATACACATGCCATGGGGGCTTGCTGCATCCATCCCCCCTCATCTACATAAGGTATTTCTCCTAATGTTATTCCTCCCCAATCTGCCCACCCCCTGCTATCCCTCCAATATCCTCCACCTCCCCCAGCAGGCCCCGGTGTGTGATGTTCACCTCCCTGTGTCCATGTGTTCTCATGTTCAACACCCACTTATGAGTGAAAACATGCAGTATTTAGTTTTCTGTTCTTGTGTCAGTTTGCTGAGAATGGTGGTTTCCATTTTCATCCATGTCCCTGCAAAGGACATGAATTCATCCTTTTTATGGCTGCATAGTATTCCATGGTGTATATGTGCAACATTTTCTTTAGTCTATCATTGATGGGTATTTGGGTGGGTTCCAAGTCTTTGCTATTGTGAACATTGCTGCAATAAACATACATGTGCATGTGTCTTTATAATAGCATAATTTATAATCCTTTGTCTATATAACCAGTAATAGGATTGCTTGATCAAATGGTATTTCTATTTCTTGATCCTTGAGGAACCGCCACACTGTCTTCCACAATGGTTGAACTAATTTACACTCCCACCAACAGTGTAAAAGTGTTCCTATTTCTCCACATTCTCTCCAGCATCTGTTGTCTCCAGATTTTTTAATGATCACCATTCTAACTGGCGTGAGATGGTATCTCAATTTGGTTTTGATTTGCATTTCTCTAATAAGCTGTGATGAGCTTTTTTAAATGTTTGTTGGCTGCATAAATGTCTTCTTTTGAAAAGTGTCTGTTCATATCCTTCGCACACTTTTTGATGAGGTTTTTTGTTTTTTTCTTGTAAATTTGTTTAAGTTCTTTGTATATTCTGGATATTAGCCCTTTCTCAGATGGGTAGATTGCAAAGATTTTTTCCCATTCTGTTGGTTGCCAGTTCACTCTAATGATAGTTTCTTCTGCTGTGCAGAAGCTCTTAAGTTTTAATTAGATCCCATTTGTCTGTTTTGGCCTTTCTTGCCGTTGCTTTTCGTGTTTTAGTCATGAAGTCCTTGCCTATGCCTATGTCCTGAATGGTATTGCTTAGGTTTTCTTCTAGAGTTTTATGGTGGTAGGTCTTCTTTTTAAATCTTTGATCCATCTGGAGTTAACTTTTGTATAAGGTGTAAGGAAGGGGTCCAGTTTCGGCTTTCTGCATATGGCTAGCCAGTTTTCCCAATGGAACAGAACAGAGGCCTCAGAAGTAATGCCACACATCTACAACCATCTGATCTTTTTTTTTCTTTTTTTTGAGGTGGAGTCTCACTCTGTTGCTCAGGCTAGAGTGCAGTGGCGCAATCTCAGCCCACTGCAATCTCTGCCTCCCAGGTTCAAGCAATTCTCTTGCCTCAGCCTCCCAAGTAGCTGGTACTACAGATGTGTGCCACCACGCCTGGCTAATTTTTGTATTTTTAGTGGAAATGGGGTTTCGCTATATTTGCCAGGCTGGACTCAAACTCCTGACCTTGTGATTTGCCCACCTTGGTCTCCCAAAGTACTGGGATTACACGTGTGAGCCGTGGCGCCGTGTCTGAATCTAATATTTTTTAAAGGGAAGTTAAAAGCTGTGGTACCTTTCAGTTCATGTGATTGTAATCTTTGAGAAATGAAAACGGCCTTAAAGATTATTGGTAAAATGCAGGTGTCATTAAAATGTAAATAGGTGAACTAAACTATGCAGGTCAGATGCAAGATTTGCTAAGTGTTTTGAGGTTACAAACTGCTTTTTGGGTTTTGAAAAGTATTTGATTTGCTGGCTTTACCATTGGTAAGGCCCAGGGACATATGGAACTAATCATGCCCTTAACTAAGAAGGCAAACCTTTGCTGCAGTTAGCACACAACGCAACTTACCAAATTTTACCTTAAAGTTAAAAATTGCTAGGAATTAGTTGAAACTACTAGAAATAGATTTGCATATTTACATGCAAGGTGTGTAAGAACAGTACATTTTTTTTTTTTAAGTAAAATTTTATAAGAAGGCATGGAAATGTAAACTTTTGCTTAAAGGGTTGTTTTAGGAAAAAACTAAAAGTGCAATGAAGTGGTGAAAGAATTGTGGAAACTAATCTTGCAGAAGAGTGTCTATGTTATATTAGGTAAATTCAAAAGGGTATTATATGGTTTTCTGTAAATTAAGCATTGAAATAAAAACACAAGATATTCTTAAAACATTAATCTGCTCTTTGGCAAACCTTTAAAGGATTTATAAAGATTTTTGCTTCTTTAAAATTTCTGCGTCTCCATTTTGGCAAAATGGTAATCTGGAATTCCGTTTCATAATATCAAGTGCTTTAAAAGGCTTCCCAAAATCAAACTAAAGTTGCAAAATTGTCTTTCCTGACACCTGGCTTTTTGCATACTTCAAAGGCGCCCTGGAATGTCCGGAAAAGAGAGGTAAACAGGATTGTTTAACGTGTTTAGTACATGGAATTGCCAGAATTATTTTCAATCTTCTTTAGGTTTATTTTTGTGAATAATGCTAATATTTGTTTCAAAATTGTATGGGATATCTAAAATTCTAATGTCTGAGTATATGTTATCAATCATAATTAAAGTTGTTAAATTGTTGTAAAACCATGGAAATAACCAAACTTCTTTGTTAATTGTGTTTCTAACTTTACCCTGAACATTTTGCTATTCACAGACAATTGGTCTGTTTTAATGCTTTTGAAAAGATGGATTATAATAAGCTATAGAACTCTGACAGGTGTTTTCAAATACAATTTGTAATATATTTGAGACAATTAGGTTTCTGATAACTTTGGAGAATGCAACATTGGAATAAACGAAAATGTAGAGGTTTCATGAAGAGATGAAATGCTCATGACTATCATGCAAAACAAGAGTTAACTAGATGATCTGAACTCAGGAAGCTGAAGCAACCTTTTTGACTTTTGCTGGGAACATTGTGGATCCTCGTTTTGTTTTTCAGAGTCAAGAAAATGTATTTTAAATTATTTATAGCCTTTAATAATTAAGGTTTAATCCTATGAACCACATTTGGAGCATGATTGTTTCTCTCTGCCTCATTCCTCTAGAATTTGGAAACTGAGAGTATTTACGCCAATATAGTTGTTTGCATGAGTGCAATAAGAATCCATGTTTTCTTTTGCAACAGGATACAATTGGAAAAACTAGGTGTTTTACCAAGGCTTTGCCTGGAAAGATATGCTTCCCTTTAAGGAGTCAATCTTGGCTTGCAAAGCTAATAAAAGCCCTGTGGGGAGACTGGCCTCATACCCTTGTTTACCCAGTCCCTGTACAGGGTTCCTAACCTGTGGTCAGTAAAGAATGTCACTTTCTAACAGGTCCAGGAGCTCCAAGTTTATCTTGGAACCTTAAGAGAAGAAGATCACCCAACTCACACATATTTGAGGATAAACCCATGGCTGGGCTTGGCTTTAAAAGGTATTATCTGAGATTTCTTGGGAAATACAGTTCCATCAAAGCCAATCCAAAAGGCCTATGTAAAAATAATTATTCTTGCTGCACTTTATGCACATAATCAGGTCAAGTATAAGACTAAAGTCTATTTAGCAAACCACTCTGTCCTATGATTATTTGTTTCTTAATAAAAATGAGGACTGGAGAGAGAGAAATCCTGTTTGAAAATTTATCATGTATTTGTTATTGAATTCTAAACAAACTAGTTTTAAATTTTCACCTACATTTAGACTAATCCTGATGGTTCCTGTGAACCAACCAGTAATCTCGGCTGCAGCTCAGAAAGAACAAAAGGGATGGGTAGTGTGGAAATCTGGACTGATATTCTAGTTCTGCGCAACTATCCTGCAAATCCTGCCAGGCAATTGGAATAAATAGGATGCCCATCACTCAGAAACTTCCTTTTGGTAAATTAAGACCAAAGGAGCTAACCAAAGTCAAGCACCATATAACCAAATCTTCAAATCTTAGCAAGCATAACTTTAGCTACCAGTTATCTGGGTGTGTCACAAGACATTTTTTATCTCCCTTGTTAAGGAGGACTCACTTCCACAGTTTCACCTTAGCATTTAGCTTAGAATAAGGAGTCCATGCAACCCCCCAAGACACATTTTTGTTCCAATTTCAATTCCAAGCTTCAGGTCACAGCCCTAGGAAGGAAGACTGGATCTAAGAGATCCAGAGGCAGATGACAACAGAGGTTAAAGGGCACAGCACAGGTGAACA
Organism: Cacajao melanocephalus; assembly: GCA_963573385.1. Lineage (NCBI taxonomy): Eukaryota > Metazoa > Chordata > Mammalia > Primates > Pitheciidae > Cacajao > Cacajao melanocephalus. Next base: position 51,414 of record CAUYLG010031882.1, read on the forward strand.
TAGCTGATTCCTGCTGATTAAGCCAAGGCCAAGCTTCCTATTTCATGGATAAAGGCCATATTAGGATCCTGGGCATAAATGAGGTGTAGGGAACTCCAAAGCTACTGATGGTAGGTGGGGTAGAGGCGTAGGTGAGAGCAGATAATTCCTATCTTCTAGGCCCTTCCTGCTTCATGGGTGCAAGCTGCTTTGGCACTTATGGTGGGGTCTGCATGGTCGCTGGAACTCAGTAATGCAAGGATGGAAGAGGGAATGTGGACACTTTTCCCTCTCTCCCTCTCATACCCTGGGTATCTGCTAGGAAGAAAAGGAACCCAGGGACTCCTGCTCCCCTCTTTCTAGATGGGTAGCCATTCATCTTCAGTCTGTGCCCCTTTCAAATGCATCCTGAAAACCTGGGACTCCTTCAAAAATGCTTTCTTTTTTCTTCTCTCCTCTTTGGTTCTCTCTTCACTAATAGGTAATTGTGTCTCTGTACTACAGAACACTCCCCTCAGATGCATCCTCCAGATTGGGAAGAGTTACTTTTTCAAACCTTAAACTGGTTGACTTTTCAGGATTGGGCTCAAGGAAAGGGAATCTAGAAGCCCAACATGCCAGCGAAAGGCTAAAGTTTCTTACCAGTCAGGCTTTTGGCCTTCCTCTCCCTATGCAAACTGGTGAAGGGCTTTGGAATTTTTGAGATTTCCTTACCCTTCCCCTGTTACATTTTGATTAGTGTTTTTTAATGCCGTCACCCCATCAAACTCCAAACAATCACGCAACCAGAGCCTCTTATGATGGCCCCTTCTGCTGGAAACTCTTAGGCCTCTGAGGGAGCTCTGACTGCTGTTTCCCTAAAACAGCACCTCCTGTCAGTGGGAGCAGTTAAGATTGGTCTTCATCTGTTATCTTTATTCTAATCGCAGTTAGATGTAATTTTTTAGAGGAGGAAAGCAGACAGCCAGGTGGGAGGGTTCCTTGGAGAATCTCCAACCAGCCTGCGCACTGGGGATGTGTACTGGAGTGGAAACACATAATTTTGCACCACTCACAGCAGGGAGGAGTCTGGCCCCTTTTCTTCCTGTGTGGAAGCTGAGATTCAAATGGCCAGGCAGGAAGTACTCGAACATGGACTCTGGCCTAGTGAGAGTCCCTGTTTCCCCCGGTTTTCCTTTTCACCCAATAAAACCCTGTCTTACTCATCATTCAAATTGTCTGTGAGCCTAAATTTTATGTCTGTGGAATGGACAAGAACCCCGTTTTTAGCTGGACTAAGGAAAGTCCTGCAACAATATGTTATCAATATCAGAAATGAGATAGAATACATTACTACACATACTACAGATATTAAACTCATAATCAGAGAACATTATAACAATGAATTAAATACATTTGTTAAAATGAGTATATTTTTTAAATGTGCAAACTGCTTACACTCACTCACCATTAAATAGATAACCTAAATAAACCTAGATCCATTAAGGAAAATTATAACTACAAAAAATTATAAAACAAAACATCAGGTTGAGATGCCCTCAGTAGTGAAGTCTAGCGAACATTTGAGTAAGACTAATACCGGTTTCACACAAATGCTTGCGAAAAAAGTTTTAGAGGGGGAAGCAGTTTCCATTTTCATTCTATGAGGCCAGAATTACTCTAGTACCAAAATCCCAGAAAAAAATAGTGGTGAAAAAAATAGTGGTTCTCATGATTTTCATATTCTCTCCTTGGATGTGGAAAGGACCAGAGTGACTTGCTTCTTATTAAAGAATAAAACAAAGGTGATATGTCTATAATTAAAAGAAAATAAGTTTTGCCAGCAACCTGAATGAGCTTAGGAGTAACACTTGTCCATTTAAGCCTTCAGATAAGAGACCAACAATGGCTGACAATTATAGATTGTAGAAGATGCAGCTAAGCCATGCCCAAGCTTCTGTCAGAAACTGTGAGGTAATAAATACCTGTTTTAAGCGATTGCATTTGTTGTAACTTTTTAGGCATATAAAAATCTAGTACAAAAATATTAGAACATAAAACTATATACTAGTATCCTTCATCCTGACCCTAAAACAGACAGTTTATTAAAATAGTTTATTAGGGAAGCCTTAAAAAACTTGTTCTTACCATTGACTTAGTGGCATATACAACAGAAATTTATTTTCTCACAGTTTTGAAAACAGGAAGTCTGAGATCAATATGTTGGGAGGGTTTTTGTGTCTTTGGAGACATCTCTCCTTGATTTGTAAAAGGCCATTTTCTTCCTAGGTCTTCATGTAGTCTTTCTTCTTTGCACATGTGTGTCCTAATCTCTTCTTACAAAAACACCAGCGATAATGGATTAAGGCCTACCCTCAATCATCTTAACTGTAATTACCTGTAATGGAGGCTTGATTTCACAACCAAAACTTTGCAGAGAATACAGTGTAATTGTGGGGGTTGCCTACTGTAGTACAGTATCTTCTAAAAGAAAATGAAACTTTTAAAAGTTAACTGCCAATGGGGTGGAGAGAAAAGAAAAGGAACAGTTTAAAAATACCTGTCTTCAAATACTATCTCATTCTGGAGTACTAGAGGTTAAGATGCTAGCATATAAAATTTTGGGGTTGAAGGGCTCATTTCAGCCTATAACAGGGACAGACTTTCATAACAAGATTTTAACAAATCAAATTGAACAGGATATAAGATAGTAATTTCTCCTAACCAAGTAGGATTTATCTTATACATTTAAGATTGGCTCAACAATTAGAAATTAGAGATATTCTACATATATAAAAATACAAATAAAAACCATGTGATTATCTTAAGAGATTAAAAAATATACTCATCCAAAATAGAACATATACTTGTCTAAAATATACTTGTCTAAAATTTTATAAATCCTAAAGTCCAATATTTGCTTCGTGCTCTAATATATATCCTGTCTTGATAAAAACTCCCAACAACCTAAGAATAGAAAAAATCTTCCTAAAAATGATAAAGTACAACTCCAAAAATCTATAGATAGCATCATGTTTAATGGTGAGAATGTGAATGCCTTAACACTAAATTAAAAATAAGGCAGGAATATCTGGTCTCATCACTTATAGTAAGCATAACACTGGAGGTTCTATTGAGTACAATAGAGCAATAAATAAAATATCCATTTTGAATATGAGAAATAAGTGTCTTTATTTGAGGGTGAAATAATTGTCTACCAGTCAGTTGTATTTCTATATACTAGAAATAGACAATTTGAAACTGAAATATTAAAGCAATACCATTTGTAATAGCATAAATAAGTTAGGGATAAATTTTATAAATGATAGATATACCAGACCTATAAAAGGAAAACTACAAAACATTGTCAAGATAAACTAAAGAAGGCATAAATAACAGAATGGTATACAATATTTAAAAATTACAAGTCTCAATATTGTTAATATGCCAATTATCTCCAACTATTCTGTATACTGAAACCAATCCCAATCATAACCCAACAGGCTTTTGTCTGCTGAATTTTATTTGGAAATGCAAAGTCATATTTATCTAAAAATGCAAAAGATCCAGAATAGCCAAAACAAGTTCGACAAAGGCCATGGTTGGACTTGGGCAACCAGATTTTAGGATTTATTTGACAGCTGAATACATTGGGAAAGTATAATATTGGCTTAAAAAAACACCAAGATAAATCAGAATACAGAAACTAGCTATAGGCCCATATATATGGTTAATTGACTTTTGTCAAAGTTCCGTGGCAATTCAATAGGGAAAGGATTTCCTTTTCAGCAAATGATACTGAAACAATTGGCTATCTGTATGTAAAAAATAAATTATGAAATATAACCCTTAGTATACACATAACTTCACTTGAAATAGATCATCTAGCTAACTATATAAGTTGAAACTGTACAATTGCTAGCAGAAAACACAGAATAATTTTTGGTGACCTACACTTTGACAATAATTTCTACTTTCTGAAATTACCCTGAAAGCATAAACTAAAAATATAAATTTGACTTTATAAAATTTGAAAACTTCACTATTCAGATGACACTGATACGAAATTAAAAAGACAAGCCACAGACAAGAAAATATTAAGCTTCTATTTAAAAAAACATTGCATCATGAATATTAAAGAACGTATTGGTATTATTTGACTCAATATCAAGAAGACGAACTAATAGAAAAATAGGCAAAATATTTGAACAGACACTTCACGGAAGACACAAAAATGGCAAAGAAGCACATGCAAAGACGTTCAGTATCATTCAGGAAATGCAAATTAAACCATCATCTAAAGTGGCTAAAATTAAAAAGACTGACCATGCTAAATATTGCCAAGGATATGGAGCAACTGATATTCTCATACATTATTGATTAAAATACAAAATAGTACTACAACTTTGGAAAGCTGTTTAACAACATCTGTAGAAGTTACAATACACCAAACATATGACTCAGAGATGTCACATTTATTTGCCAAAGAGAAATCAAAGTATATGTTTGAATGAAGAATTTTATCCAAGCCTTCATAGCAACTTTATTTGTAATAAATAGAAAATGAAAACAACCAAATGCCCTTCAGTAAAAAAAAAAAAAAAACAGCTCAACTGTCAAATCCATTGAGTGGAATACTACTTACTAATAAAAATAAATTATGTTGACATGCCCACACAGCATAATTAGGCTGAAGGAAAACAATCAGACAAAACAGAATACTTAACTGTGTGACTCCATTTATATTATTTCTGGAAAATGCACCTAGCCTATAAAAATGAGTCAGTGGGTGCCTGAGGAGGGACTGTTACAAGAAGAGCTTAATTTAAATTAGGCATGCAGAAACTCTTGGAGAGTGAGGAGTGTATTCATAATCTTAATTGTAGGTATCTTTTTATGGAAATATATGCTAGAAATCATCAAATTGTACACTTAAGTGTGTGCAGGTTATTTAATGACAACTATAAAGAGCTCAAAAGAACAGGTTATACTAAGTTCTGTGTACTATGAAATAATAGAAATATTTGATTCCAAGTGATAGGAAGAGGGCTATGAAAAACCTACGCTTACAGAGAGTATAGAGTCACCACCGAACTCAAACTGGCAAGGGTGAGCAGTATCTATTCCGTGAAAAGACTGAAAGTTGAAATGGAACTACGGATATATACTATTCTTCATATTCAAAATGACAAAGAGCATCACCATTGCTCTTATTTTACTTATCATGCTCCATACTGATGATCTGTTTTCTTTGTGCTCCAATATTGATTGTGCTTAATTTTTAAGATTACTGATATAAATCAATGTTTTTCTGTTATCTATATGCAAATAGAAAAAAAACATGTCTCAAACATTAGAAAAAAATCTTAATTAGTATTTGCTATCTGCAAAGTGCAAACTAAACAAAAATATGGTGTCATATGAAATTTTAAAAACATACATGAATAAAAATGGATAAACAAATTGTTTTAATTTCAAAGTGTGAAATATCAACATTCTCTAAGAGATGGGATATAAAGTCACAGTCATTCCTTTAAAGATGTCTGCCCTAATAGATTATATGACAATTAACTAAAAATATTTGTCATCATATCTTATAATAAAATTAAAAGACGGACAGTATTAAGTAATAAGTAAAAAACACTTCCAAGAGCAGTGGCCTTCCCTTCTTTTAAAATTCCTGTCACCATACATGACTATATTCTTAGAGATCAGTTAACAGCATGTGCTATTTTTCTATTTTTAGTGGAAGTTATTTGAGTTTTGCTGCATACCAGTGATGTAATCTAAATTAATGTATTAAGAGAGGCGCCGAGAATAACAATAATCAAACCATTATTTTGTTTTACAATCACAAGGATTACAGCAGTAATAAGGTATTTCACATATTTTCCATTTTATGTAAACCTGTCTTTTTTGTATCTTCCTAGAATATTGCTTCTAATGACTTACGCTTAATATTGTATAACTAAAAATTCACAGAAACTTACTTTGTAGAGGTGTGCTTTTAGAATAGGATTATAATGTGAATAGCAAAGATTTTTTTCTCAGTGCCTGCCATCCTTCTCTATTTCTTGGAATTCTAGGCAAAACATAACACTCTTACTAAAGTTAATTTTGTAAGCTACACAACAAAAGTATGTATATGTATGTATAGAAACAAAAATATTCAGGTAATTTTTCTAAAGCTAAGTTGTAGTTTGAATTTACATTTCATGAAGATAGTTCATTTTGAAAAACACCTTCTTGATATTCCTGTAATTAAACCATTGAATCCATTGGTGCTGAGATTCCAAATGTGAAAACAGCTACATATCTGACATGGAGACACTCTTAGACTACAGAGGCTGCATGCAGTTCCAAAAGCACATATTTCACATGCAAAGTGGTGAGTCCTGTAAGAGAAAAGCATGAAGCATGAGAGCCCAGATAAGACAGCATGAATTATGCCTTGAGCAGAGCAAATAGCTAGGAAAGTCTTTTCCAAAGAAGTGACGTTTGAGCTAATATGCCATACATATTATTTTTTAGACTATGATTAAAATAAAATTATTTGGCCGGTATTATTATTCCTATATTTCTACAGATAGTGAGAAAGCAAGGAAAATGCTTTCATGAAGAAACACCTCTGTTTGCTTCGCTAGGACATTTTTTCAAAATTATTCTCATTAGCATTAAAATACAAAACACAATTATATTTAATGTAAAATACATTTGGAAATTGGTACTGTCCTCCAACTTTTGTTTACCTTCTGGCCCAGATGTCATTTGAAATTCTGAAGTTTTCAGATCTTAGAAAGATAGTATGCATGTATAGTAATGAACTATATATGAACCATAAGTACACCATAATGTGTGTGAGGTCTGGGCAACCCTCTTCAAACACTTTGATTTTTCTGTGATAAAATGTTTGAGAATTCACAATGAATATATAAATACAGACTATGAATTTTATTTAGTCCATGTTTTGCTATCAATGCGTATACCTCAAACTTAAAGAATGTTTCAAAGATGTTCACATTTAGTAACTGAAAATAAGGGATTAGGAAACTGTATCTAAGTGATTGATTGAAAGGTTTAAAGTGAGTAGATATTAACTTAGCAGCAAGCAAATGAAATAAAAGCTCATGTTTCCATAAACAGAATGAGAATAGCATACGATATTTTATATGAGAGTTTTTTCTGTGTTATAGGAGGCCACCTCTATTGTTGGTGCATAGGTCTTACTTATACTTAAAGACGTGTATTTGAGCCAAAAAGTATAGCAAACCTAAAATACAACTGTTGTGTGATTAGGCTCACTTAAGCACATCTTCAGTTTAAGAAACTAAGTGAATAAATAAATATCATGACCTTAGCGATGGCTTTTAGAACTATTGTATTTACTGTGAGACTGACGGCCAAGAGTCCTGACTAGGAATCTATGGTCTAAAGACATCAAAATGTAATTGGCTGAATTAATGAACTCTGTATTGTAACAAAGGATAACCAAATGTTGCTTCTGAACAAGGCTGAAAATAGTCATTAAGTGGAAACCATACGTGATTGATTTTCAGAAATCAGAGACACTTTTTTAAGTTTACGATCAAAAATCCAACCCCATGTCAAATCTAAAACAACATGAAATGTGCCAGATCCCGGACTTTTCCTTAGTAGTTAAAAGTTTTGAAATGTGGTCTTCAAGTTTTAAAACGTGACCAAACTTATCTAGATCTTTCTTTTACCAAGTTATATTTGTAAGTGTGGTTAGAATGATAGTTGTCACTCTTTCGTAATAGAGTTGATAGATTGTATCCAAAATGCTGATTTGATAATAGATTTGATACATTGTACCTAAAGTCCTGAAACACTGCAGAGTTGGAGAAAGAAAACTAGAATTTGACAAAACTATTTCACATGGAAAGATTTTCTGTTTCATCCTATTAGCAATGATTCCATAGATACAATACATAATATCAGGGAAAAAAACCAAAGTTTAGTTGTTTGATTAGCCTTTGAGTAGTGAGCCTTCCTTGGGTAAAAACAATTTCTGTAAGAAAACCTGTGATGCTTTCTGAAATCAATATAGATGAGTCAGATTGGTATGGGTTTTAATCAAGGATTCTCCATTTTGTACTTGTGTAATCTTGATCAATTTATTTAATGTCCCTAATATCAGTATCCTCAGCCAATTCAACAAGAATAGTCATATCTAAAATTTCCTTACAGTTAAATTAGTAAATCTATAATGCTTTCATAGGATCTTTGTGAGAAGTAAAAACAAATGTAAATAATGTAACACAAATATTGGGACATTGCAAACCCTCAATAAATATTTATTGTATATTAATTCGTAATTAGTAATTTAACAATTATTTTTACATACACATAGCCCCAAAATTGGGATATGTATTAGATTCAACAGATCTTACAATTTGACCAATATTCCTTCAGAACACTAGCTGACTTCTGTTCATGTTTTTCCTTGGGACACAAGGGCATTACAGTGTGCAGTAAAAACTGAAATAGCACTGATTTCACTTTGTCTTTTCTTGGTGCTTATATGCACCATTCCTTTTACTTCCGATTTCTCCCATAGGCAAATTTTCCTGGAAACAGTTTTGAGCTTTCTGATCATGACCCACAGTAAAAAGGTCATTCCACAGTACATCATACTACTCTCTCAAACACAGTTAATGTAAAGAAACAAAAGTGTCTTTAAAAATATGCACTCCAAATATTATTCTATTTCATATTACGACATACTTTCACTGAAAGCTGCTACTGAAAATGAAACTCATTTTTTAAAGACAATGGATTTATAAATATGGTCTATTAAAAAATTCAAATAAATTAATACAGTAGTTTTATTGTTAAAAAATTCAAATAAATTAATACAGTAGTTTTATTGGTATAAAAATGCATTCATGTTAGTTTCTACTGATTTCAAATTTGTTAAATATTCTATTTGCCACAATGTCTGTCCTTTTTATCTTTAAAATAAAAGATGTAACATTTTCCTTTTAAAAGAGCAATCATACTATGTAGGTACTTGATGAGTACAAATTATAGTAAAATTATGTAAATCAGAATTCTTACTCTGATTAAGAATAACTTGACCTTAATTTAAAGCGTAGTTTGTTCCTATTTAATGCTAGGTTTTAGAAATACAGGCTTGAGAATAAGAATTTTATATAATATTATCAATTTTATATATAAGCAATAGTAATTATCTATCCTTATTTAATGAGAGATTATCCATATTGCAATTATAGAACTGTTAGTGGGGTTGGGGGATGTCATCTGTGAGTTTTTATATCTTAGAACAGGACTGTTTTTCTTAGTCTTATGTCCAGTCAAAAAGTATACCAGATTCATAAGGCAGTATATAGCTTTTGACATTTGTTGAAGGTTTTCTGTATATAAAAACTGGAACTTCAAATAGAAAATGCTTAATGCCTCTTCTTCCTTTAACTACCTAGTAATTTTTGTAAGATATGTCACATAGCAGTTTTAAAATAACCAGTTATGAGTGAAAAGAAAGAGTATGAAAACAGATATAGATTTTAAGACAATTTAAATAGAGATATCAAAATACTGATAAAGTAATTTTTAGTATTTACCAGAATTTATTCTGAATTATTTTCTCAAGGTCATAGGATTGACTACCAAAATCCTATGTATATCAGCCACTTTGCTCTAATACCCAATTATATAACTTTATTACCACAGAAAATATACCTGTATTTTATATATATATATGTGTGTATATATATATATATATATATACACACACACACACACACAACTTATTATAAAAATTATCTTCTCTGATACAGGAAATATAGTTTTAATATATAGGCTGAAGCTGGAAGAAGTTACCCTTTTTCTCAGTCTCATTTTATGCTTATCAATTGGTTCTATTTTGTAATTACATATAGTGAACATAATTTATGTTTTAATTTCAACAGTTATCAGATGTTGACATTAAGCAGGGGATGACAAAAACATTCATTTTTTTGAAAATTCTCTGCCTAAAAATAAAATGTGACCAGATATACTTTTATATAATTTAGCTTAAACCTGGCTGTTGCTATTTCCTACAGGATTTACATAAAGTACAGGCTTGGAGTGTTAACCTCAGTAATCAAACTGGATGAAGTTATTTTCACTTTTTTCTTCTCCATTTAATAAAATGAACCACAATAGAGTTGAATTACTTTTACATCTTTTGGAGTCAAGCCCTTGGAATATTAAATGATGTAAATGTATGTGTTCAAATGTTATAAGTCAGTGAAAAGCAAAGCTACTGTATAGAACACAGAAACTTGTGTGTACCCTTTCCCTTTATCATGATGATGTGTCTTCGATGCTTGCATACTTTATATATACAACATAAATAGAAAATTACGTACCATCATTCTTAGTTTAGGATTGCCTATTAATCCATGAGAATTAACTGTCTCTGAAGACCTAATACTTTCAATATTTAGTTTCTGCCTTAAATCATCTGCTCTAGTAATTTCATTATGTTAGGTGTCTCTATATATGCATAATTTACAGACAAATACTTCATGTAGAAAGCTATTTGTCTTCAGTATTCCGAAGATTAAGTAAAGATGGTTAGGATGATGAAAATTATCTAAAGAAGATGTGAAAGTGTTTCTGTATTTCATAATGTACTTAAAAAATCTAGATTTATAGAATTGCCGAAGTCAGCATTTGAGAAAAGAAATGGATTGAAGCTAGCCACAGAGAGAAGCTGCAAAAACCAATCAACTGTGTGAACCAAATAAAACCCTTGTTTAAAACATCATGAAGAGATTTTTTTGGCCTGTTCTTATAGTAAAGCTTACCAGGGTGTAGTGGAAATCTGGCTAGCAGCAGAAAGGCAGCAAAGAAGGAGTGAAGTACAAGAGGAGAAAAAGTAACTCACTAAAACAAATTTACTGGAAACCTTTGGCCAGCCGCCAGCCAGAAGGAAGGCAAAGCAGAGTCAAATTATACCAACATAACTTCAGCAATTGAAAACAGAGGTGTGAAAACGTAATAACCTTTTTATAAAAGGTTATTAAAAGTCCAGGGTTTGCAGTAAAGTATAAGCAGTCCCCAAATGAAAAATCAGGTATGATGTTTTAAAATATTTTAGGATGTTACTGAAAACCTGAAACATGTTTTCCCATGAATATTATATAATAAATGGTGATTTGATCATCATGCCAAAAGCTAATTCTGTTCAGCAATAGAGCACACAGTCTATGACTGTCTAATGGTACAGGGGCCCCTGTATATAATGACATATCCAGAGGAAAGTACAGCTCCACTGCCATCTCGAGAGACCAGGATCCTGTCTCCAATTATCACAGGGTACAAAGAGGATTCCTACTAGTGGGCGAAAATTTTCTGAGAAGAGCTTTCTTCAGGACCTGAATCAATAATTGTCTTGAACAACGGCAACAACAACAAGAACAAAAACCCAGAATTTTCTGCAACACGGGATCCTTGAATCCTGGAATAGGGAGGAGGCAGAGAGCAGTGTTAATGGTTATCTTCAGAAGGCATGAGAACTTCATGATGAAGTGCATCAACAGGGTACCCAGAAACAGCTCTATTTCTTACATGTCATTTCCACCTTTTTTTGGTGGGAAGTTCTTTCAGCTTTTTTGTCAGCCCAAAGAATCAGCTTCCTGCTTCATATTTTTATATTTTCACTACTTTTTCCCTAAAACGACAGTATGCTTTCCTTCAAGTCATTGAGGAAAATTATACAGCATTCATTACTCCTTTCTATTTATTCTTGCCAAGTATACAGATATTTCTACACATATCTCTTGCTTGTTAAAAAAAGTAAAGAGTAATATTTCTTTCTAGAGACTCTTTGTCTTTAATTAGGAGCTTTAAATAAAAATACTTTTGGAGCATAGCTGGTATATGAATAATTAGGGCTAGTTACGTGAAATAAGTATTATTTTGAATTTGATTAACAATTTTTGAAAAAAGGAAGAATAGAAAAGAAGGTAAAAGATGTGATATGGACTCTTGGTATATTAGTAGCAGAACTAAAAATGGTTGCTTAGTAACCAAAGTATATACATTTCCTTATTTCCCATCTGCTCTAACTTCTCCCTGAAGCAAGAACAGAATAAAGAAAGAACAAGAATACAAAGCCAACCAGATTAATCTCTAAATGAAAGAATATAAAAAGTGAAACTCAAACTCATGAAAGCATGGTGCAAATAGAGAACCTCTGCTGAGATGGCCTTGAAGCTAAGTAGAAGTTTCACGATGGTTATTTCAAAATAAATGATCCATTATAAGCCAGAATATACAATTCAGAAATGTATAAAAATCCCCTATCATATATGTGGACATATACTGAAAGATGTAATTCTGTATAAGAGATGTTTAGAAGAAAGATTTACATTTATTTCCAGGACAGGCTAATAGAATTGTGAGCCTGAATGGGCCTTTCTATGTAATACATTCCCATTTTTTTTTTTTTTTGCTTTATATTCTATGATTCTGAAGGGAAATATACATGTAATATAGAAAACACACAAAACCTGTAAGCAAATATGGAGCAATTTAGATGATACATCATGATCATATTACAATAAGATGTCCAATTAGCCAATTGAGTTATTAGATGTTTTGAATTCTAGATGAGCAGAAAATAGACTGGAAGGTGTAATAAAAAGATGAAGCTTTAAATTTGTCATAGTATCAGACAATTGTCTAAGAAAATCTATTCCAGGGACCCAAAAGCCAGACAAATATAAATAGGCATCCAATTGTCCTGGGGATGGAATCTGTTAGGTAATTTAATTACATATTAGGAAAATCACTACCCTGATACTTAAAAAACAGCAACAAAAGAAAATAATAATTTAAAAAATTGTATGATTTTCCTAGTCTTAAGCCTAAGACTTGTAGCTTCACTGTGATGCATTTTAAATTGGTATGCATTTTAAATTGGTATGCATTTAGAGTGAACCTAGAAATTATTGCATCTTTCAAAGATATGATTTGTTTGTTTTAGATATGACTCCTAGAACTGAGATCTAGGAGGAGAGATCAGGAAGGAGATTACAGCTGACTTTTATGCATGGGGCATTTTAAATGTACAAACCAAACTTGCCCTGGACTACAAATGAAAGTATTAATTACCAGTCCAGAAAGTGATCATATTATCTACTAGGTTTGCATATTATGGATCACAGGGCCCTTGAGGGAGAGGAAATTCTTTAACATTTTTGAGAATAGGCTCATGCTGGAGTTGAATAAGAGAAATGACAAGTCAGGCTTAGAATAGATAGAAAAAACCATTTTATATTTTGACTTATCTCCCTGGCTCCAAGACCTGGGCAGGCAGGCCTATTCTCCATGGAGGCCATCTTGAACCTAAGCATGCAGACTAAGTCAGCATGAATACAGACCAAGCCTATAGCCATAGACTTAAAATAGCCACAACCTTCCTATCAATTTTAATTTAATCTCAATTGGGCATATTTCTTTTTCTGTTCCTCAATTCAAGAAGTACTTCTTAAGCAACTTCTGTGAATACTAGGCACTGTGCTAGAAGCTGGGAATAGAGAAGTGATTCTAATAGACTTGGTTCTTGTTTCCACAAAGATTACAGCCTCAGAGGAAAGAATATTCTAGATGAAGAATTTGTGCATACTTAGAGTGACTATTATGAAACATACAGGAAGACTAGCATGCTGAGGAAGCCTTAACCAAACTCAATAGGATACTTAATTCTGATCAGAAATTCTGATCAGAAATTTCCCTTAGAATATTTTTATTAAACTTTTTTTTTTTTGAGAATTGAAGGAAGAGCTGCTTACATGCATTGGATGAACTTGTTCAAGTTATTATTATTATTATTATTTTGAGATGGAGTTTTGCTCTTGTTACCCAGGCTGGAGTGCAGTGGCACGATCTCGGCTCACCGCAACCTCGGCCTCCTGGGTTGAAGCAATTCTCCTGCCTCAGCCTCCTGAGTAGCTGGGACTACAGGCGTGCGCCACCATGACCAGCTAATTTTTGTATTTTTAGTAGAGACGAGTTTTCACCATGTTGACCAGGATGGTCTCAATCTCTTGACCTCGTAATCCACCCACCTCGGCCTCCCAAATTGCTGGGATTATAGGCATGAGCCACCGTGCCTGGCCCAAATTATTATTTACATAATAATGATAGAAAAATGTAAGCTCAAACAAGTAAGTGGCTTGACCAAGACTACACTAACATATCTGAGCATTGAGGATTAAACTAAAACTTACCTGAACATCCCATATTGACTCTTTCATTTGTAGATTAAAATTTTATATTTAATGATAGTGGATCTGAGGGGAAAAAGTTAGACTTGTATGTTTTTGGATATGAACCTTGGTTTAAATTAACTTAAATCCACAGAAGGCAGTATCATAAAATGATTTTTTTATTTCAATGGAAAACCATTTTTGAAAATGACTTTTTAAAAACAAATCTTTCTGACAGATAATGAAAAGCTTTAATTTAGTCAATTTAAAATTTTTATTCTGAACAAGCTTTTTAAATTGAAATAAGTAAAAAAATTCTAAAATAAAATGAAATTTTCTAAATTTATAAAGTTTTTTTTTTTATAGCTACAGTATTTAGTTTCTGAGGACCTTCATTAGCTCATATGGTATCATTTTGCAAATTAGAAAAAAGTCCTCCCTTTGGGGCAAATGCAACCCAAAGGCTCAAGTCTTAGTGAGTAAATATTTCTTTCTTTTTATGGAAATGGCCACTAAAAATGGCCTTTCTTCCTCTAGGCTAGGCAAGCTCCACATCAAGGCACAGTATTACCCCAAAATTGGGCAGGAAGTGTCCTTGCTTTGGGTCTTGCATTTTAGAGGTCCCACAAATCCCAAACATATCCAAAAGTAAATGTATCCAAGTGCAAATGGTATGTCTCTTCCTGAGATCTGGTGTTAGGCCTTGGCAGGCCAAACCTGTAACCTTAAATACCATTAACATCTGTAATATGCTTCTTACCATTAACATCTGTAGGACTCTAGGGAAATGCTTCTTCCTATATTCTGCCATGTATTTGAACAAAAAGGAACTGCCTAAACTTTGTGAGAATTGTGGATTTCTTCATTATGTTTCAGAGTGCAGGAAGGATGTACATATAGAAGCATTTATGGAAGAAGAATAAAATTTAGATAACTAGTTGAATCTTTCCCCTCAGATAGCATGACTGCAATTGACCATTACATAATAAAGCATTGTTACACAGTAGTGTCTCTTTCTTTTCCAGTTCCTGGTTCTGGAGGAATACTCAGCTCAGAATTCTCAGCAATCGCACACAATATGGAGGCGGTATTTTGCACTACTGAAAAATTTACAATATTCTTTTTTTTTTTTTTTGAGATGGTGTCTCACTCTGTCACTCAGGCTGGAGTGCAGTGGTGTCTTCTTGGTTCACTGCAACCTCTACCTCTCAGGTTCAAGTGATTCACGCAACTCAGCCCCTTGAGTAGCTGAGATTACAGGTATGCACCCCAACAGCTGGCTAATTTTTGTATTTTTTTTTTGAGACAGAGTCTTGCTCTGTCACCAGGCTGGAGTGCAGTGGCGCAATCTCGGCTCACTGCAAGCTCCGCCTCCTGGGTTCAAGTGATTGTTCCGCCTCAGCCTCCTGAGTAGCTGGGACCACAGGCGCGTGCCACCACACCCGGCTAATTTTTCTGTAATTTTAGTAGAGATGGGGTTTCACCATGTTGGCCAGGTTGGTCTCAAACTCCTGACCTCTGGTGATCCACCTGCCTTGGCCTCCCAAAGTGCAGGGATTACAGGCATGAGCCACCAAGCCTGGCCCATAATACTCTTAATGTGTATGTATATAAGTCTAGACATTAAGATATTTGTGATTATACTGGCAACTAGATTGAAAATATATTTTTCAATTGCTAATGTTTTTACTAATATTAAGATTCAATTCAATTAGAAGTAAAAATTCCTGATTGATATTTATTAAATATAATTTTAATTTTTATTTAAACTTTAACAGATAATTTTGAAAATTTTAGAAGTTAACAATTTATATGAAAGCATCCCTGAAAGATAATCATATTTTAAAATTTGTTACATATTTTGAACTTATATTTTTAATTAGAATATATTTACATATACACACTAGAAAGTTGCAGATTGTTTCCTTTTTGTCATATTTTCTATAGAAAATATACAATATTAAATCATCATTAATGTATACTTTTTCATTAATATATTTTTAAATATGAGAAAAATAAATTTTATATTCTAAGTATGTAATGATTTATGAATTATAATTTTTTTGCTTTTATTAAAATTCCAAATATATCTGATCTATTAATGGAATGCACTTCTTATAAACAATAATAATTAAATTTGATTTTCCTATACACGTTTATAAAATAAAAAACTTACCTTTATGTTTTTATTCCTATTTTAAGCTTACTAATTATTTTCTTAAATTATATTCCTGCCAAGGTGGGAGGAGAAACCATATTCTATCTAATATCTTATACTCCTATTTAAAACCTTCCAATAATTAGACTTAAAACTTATAGGCCTCTATTGTTGTACTTTTCCTTAGGGCCTGCAATGTTTAAGGTAAGCCACAGGGTCTTTTGCCTACTGAGCAGAGTGAGAGCTAGAAATAAGCTGAGCCTGCACCACCAGTGTTTCTGAATTTTCTGCTGGTATTAAATGACTTGACTGATTAACTTAGAATCTACAGTCTTAGGTGCTTACAAGTTAAATTCTATAATGACATTAGATAACCTTAATGCTCACTTATTAATACAAAAATTAAATGAAATTCAAAATATTAAAAACATATGAAACATTAGCAGATAATCCATACAAGGTATTTATTTTTTATTAAAAGTCATATAACTGCAAATCACCCTTATTTTCTCCAAACTCTGTTTGTTTGTTTGTTTGTTTGTTTGTTTGTTTTGAGGTGAAGTCTTGCTGTGTCGCCCATGCTGGAGTGCACTGGCACAATCTCGGCTCACTGCAACCTCTGCCTCTTGGGTTCAAGCAATTCTTCTGCCTCAGCCTTCCGAGTAGCTGGGACTATAGGCACACACACCATACCAGGCTAATTTTTGTATTTGTAGTAGAGACAGGGTTTCACCGTGTTGGCCAGGCTGGTCTCAAACTCTTGACCTCGTGATCTACCCACCTCAGCTTCCTTAAGTGCTAGGATTACAGGCATGAACCACTGTGCCTGCCCTCTCCAATTTTTTATGTGGAATTTCCTCTAAAACTCCTCTTGATTTCTCAATCTGAGTTTACATTTAAAAATAGGTAGAGTATAGCAAATGCAGAAATTCCTTGAGTCTGTGACTCAGTCATTGTCTAATTAATAGTTTCTTTTTAGATCTCAACTTAAAAAGTATACAGATTTGACACCATAAGTCTATTATGTTATGTGTGTTGATAATTTTTTGAGGAAAAATGATTTTTTTTCCAATTCTACCTCATTACAATAAATATTGGAAAAGAAACTTCCAGATTATAAGTAATAAATTGGTACTTTATCTTCTAATGAAAAGAATAATAAAGACAAAAATCAAGTCTCTATAATGTCTCCAAATTAATAAGTCTGTATGTTACCAAGCAACTTCTACTTAAGTTGTGAAGCAAATACGAATTTAAAAATAATAGAATAACTTCTGGTTTGGGATTATTAAATACAACACTGATTATACATTTTAATATAGTAACTTTAACAAAGAAACAAAACAGTAGTTGGTGTTTAATTTAGAGGAGAAATGTTGAAGCGGTTACCCAGCTATGAAGATTGTGTTTGGGAACAAATGTATAGGACCTAGAAATACAAAAGGCCCTATAAAGTTTTAGTGTAGAAACGAAGTCACAGCATTTTCTCCTGGAAACCAAAGCACATATGGATTTAATCCCAGAAATGATATAGGTAATAGATTTAAAATTAAGGCAAGAGTCTTATGAATAGTAGTGGGGCTTAAGATCGAAGTAATTATGCTGTAAGCACCAAAAATGGTAAGAATCCTGGTCGATATTATCAGACTTGGGTCTGAGTGCTAATTTCTTCTTCATATGGAGAAAGTTGCTTTATCTTTAACTGACATAGTTTCTTATCTTTAAAATGGAAATTACTATGCTATATACTGTATACCTTAAACAGTTGATGAGAAGGTAAGTTAAGATGATCAACTTCAAGTTCTTAACTATTTAGTGTATAGTTCAAATAAACTCAAATGAGGATTAGCTGTTAAAATGAGTCATGTGTGTTGGGTAGACCATTTAGGAGCTACAAGTGAGCATATTATTACACAATGTATTTCTTTTAGGATCGTGGCAGGATGGGCTACATTTTCTTGTTAATATAAAAGATCAACAAAATAGGTGGACCGCAAGCCAAACTAATAAAGAAAAAAAAAGGAGAATCAAATGCAGTAAAAAGTGATAAAGGGAATATCACCACCAATCCCAGAGAAATACAAACTACCATCAGAGAATACTATAAACAGCTCTTTGCAAATAAATCAGAAAATCTAGAAGAAATGGATAAATTCCTGGATACTTACACCCTCCCAAGACTAAACCAGGAAGAAGTTGAATCCCTGAATAGACCAATAACAAGGTCTAAAGTTGAGGTAGCAATTAATAGCCTACCAACAAAAAAAAAGGACAGGACCAGACGGGTTCACAGCTGAATTCTACCAGAGTTACAAAGAGGAGCTGGTACCATTCTTTCTGAAACTATTCCAAACAATAGAAAAAGAAGGAATCCTCCCTAACTCATTTTATGAGACCAACATCAGAGACACAACTAAAACTGCAAACTTCAGGCCAACATCCATGATGAACATCAATGTGAAAATCCCCAGTAAAATACTGGCCAACTGAATCCAACAGCATATCAAAAAGCTTATCCATCATGATCAACTTGGCTTCATCCCTGGGATGCAAGACTGGTTCAACATATGCAAATCAATAAACGTAATCCATCACATAAACAGAATGAAAGACAGAAGCCATGTGATTATCTCAGTAGAAGCAGAGAAGGCCTTCAACAAAATTCAACAACCCTTTATGCTAAACACTCTGAATAAACTAGGTATCAATTGAATGTGTACATGTGCATGTATCTTTATAATAGAATGATTTATAATGCTTTGGGTATATACCCAGTAATGGGATTGCTGTGCAAGATGATATTTCTATTTCTGGATCCTTGAGGAATTGCCATGCTGTCTTCCACAATGGTTGCACTAACTAATTTACACTCCCACCAACAGTGTAAAGCATTCCTATTTCTCCACATCCTCTTCAGCATCTGTTGTCTCCTGGTTTTTTAATGATCGCCATTCTAACTGGCGTGAGATGGTATCTCAATGTGGTTTTGATTTGCATTTCTCTGATGACTAGTGATGATGAACATTTTTTCATATGTTTGCTGGCCTTGTAAATG
>CAUYLG010031884.1:0-44431 GCA_963573385.1 Cacajao melanocephalus
CAATGTCACAATGTAGCTATTGATATCTGTTACTGCTTTTACTGTTCAGTTCTTATGCCATTAATTTCTGTTCTTACTGTTTAATGTTACAATGTAGTTTACATCATCAAGGAAGAACTAAAAGATATATAATCAGACTTACGCACACAATAAATTTGCTATTCTGGCATGCCATGCTGGCATTGCCTGAGTAGCCCTCCAGACCCCACTGTTTATCTGTGTTTTCTTCCACGCACTCTCTCCTCCAGGTAGTGAACATCTCCGAGTTGGAGTGAGGTCTCCCACAGGTCGGGAGCCCCCCGGCAGACGTGCCGGTCCCCTACACCATTGGAAAAATCTCAGATAAAGAAATGAAGGATACAACATGATGGCTACTGAAGCCACCACTGGCTTTTGTTTTCCAAGGCTATATTCCACATGCGATGAAATGACCACCTTTGCCATGAGGATCTATTTCAGGTCTCATAGATACCACTACTGTGCATTTCTGAGGAACAAACCATAGGAATACGAGAAATAACACAGGAATGAAACATCTTTTTCTTTCTAATATTCGTTGGAAACAAAAAGTAGAGCTCTGTTTTCTGCTCATGGTGCTTTGAAACAGGCTAATATTTTAAGGGGCTCTTCTTTCAGAAAAGCTATTAAATATTGTGTTTGAGAAAGACAAGTGAACAAATTATTCCAACCAAAACTTAAGACACCATCTGGTTAAATTGGTGGTAAGATGTTAAAGAATCCTACAAAAATCTGTGTTTGATAAAATGCAATCCTATGGAGAGAAAAGTGGGCTGTTAAAAACATATAAGCTCCTTTTCTCTGTTTATGAAAATTAAAGGAAACAAATCATAAATAATCTTTAAAGAGTACCTCAGAGATCCAGCTGCCAGCCTCACCACTAGTCACCAAACACACCCTTCCTCCACCACAAACTCGAAGTGTGTGTTTCATTATCCATAAGCAGAACATGCTCAAGTGTTTACACAAAGGTTTATCAGTAAGGGAGAAGTCATGATTTTAATCAAATAATCAGGATTTTTAACATCCACTTAGGTCTTTCTTTGATTCATTGGCATATATAGACTTGGATTTCTAGAAGACCAAAAATATTCTCTATCTTCCCACCCCATCTTTCACCCCCACTTTACATTTATCAATTTACAAAAAAGTATATAATTATCCACTTACCTGCCAAAGGAGAATCAAAAGTCCTCTTAAATTCTGCTATTTATTTCTTTAACTTGTTAAAATAGTTTTATTGAGATATAGTTAATGTACAATCAACTGCACATAATGTACACAATTTGATAAGTTTTCAAATATGTATTCACTAAAACCATCACCAAAGTCAAAATAAAAATTTTCATCATCCCCCAAAAGTCACACTATACTTCTTTTTAATGTTTCCCTTCCTTCTTTCCCCGCCCTCCTCTAGTTCCAACCAATAATGGATCTGTTTTCTATCACTACAAATGAGTTTAAAATTTCTAAAATTTGATACAAATTGAATCATGCTGTATATATTTGTGTCTGGCTTTTCACACAGCATAATTATTTTGCAATTCATTCATGTTGAATGGTTCATTTCTTTTTATTGCTGAGTTGTATTCTATTACATGGATACACAACAATATGTTTGTCAATTCACCTACTTCTAGACATTTGGGTTCTTTCTAGTTTTTGACTATTTAAAATAAAACTGCTGTCAATATTTGTGTACAAGTCTGTTTATGAACATATGCTTTTATTTCTTTGGGTAAATACCGGGAAGTGGAATGGCTGACACATATAATAAGCATATGATTAGATTTTTTAGATACTGCCAAGCTGTATACCAACGTGATTGGACCATTTTATATTTCCGCCAGTGGTGTATGAGAGTTCAAGTTGCTTCATATTCTCACCAACCCTTGGTATGGTCAATATATTTAATTGTATCCATTCTAATAGGTATGTCCTAGTGTCTCATTACGGCAAAGTGAACATCGTACTCTATTACCTACATTTGTGTCATCACTGGGTTGAGAAAGATCAGCCGTACAATGACTTTGTACATGAATGTAGCTCCTGTGAATACCTACTATCTTCAGGGGACTTGGTCTCTGTGTTGCAAGCCCTCCTGCGAGCTTCTCACTTCTCACACTGTCCTAACCCCTGCCTTGGCTGCTACTCCACTCACTTCACCATTTTTTCTATCTCCCAAAAAGAAAATGCTACACTTATTGTCTTGCTCTTTAATTTATCTTGAACATATTTCCATACCAGCACATATAGATCAACCTTATCATTTTTAAGAGCTGCATAATATTTTACTCTATATAAGTCCTTTAGTGAATATAATCACTCCCTATTGATGGGCATTTCAAAAGTTATCATATTTTTGTCATTATACAAATCTTGCTCATATCTTTTCACATACATGTAAATTCCCATTAGGAAATCACTGCACATGTGGTTTTGGTGCTTTTCCAGTCTCTCCCTCTATGCATGTTCCCTACATAAAGAAATACCAGTTAAATCCTCAAATTGATGGATAACATGCCTTTTAATGAAGACAAAAGTCAGCCAGGCAAAGGGAAGTGAGTGCCCTTCAACATGCCCTGAACTTTTACAGCCCTGTCACTACTTCCTGGAGAGGCAGTATGGCTTGGTGGGAAAGGCTTGGCGTCATACCTGACTTAAAATTCAGCTCCACCTCTAATTATCTTTATCCCTACCAGCAAATTACTTGACTATGCCTTGCACATTGTGAAATGGAGTAATTGGGGCAATACTTAAATAAAACACGTGCATTTTTGCTCAGGTACGGAACAATCACAGGAGATGTTACCCTTAGTGCTGGGACAAGTATTGAAAACACCCACTGAGCCAGGAATTTCCCTTTCTATTGCCAGATTTGGGAAAGTCGGGGGGATAGAACTAAAAAGTTCTCAGGAGACTGTATGGGAAACATATTTGAAAGGCTCAGGGCCAACTGGTACAGACAAATACTTCAACCCCCACTCCAGTGTTTCCATATTTACCTGCAGAAGAATATGTGCGAAGGAGTGTACCTGAATTTTAAAAGCTTAATAAGCATTTACTTCTTTCCTTATATACAATAAAATCTATTTATTTTGTGCTTGTTTCATTACTTATTCTGCATCCTAGACATAAAATTGTAATTTATCACATAGGTGATATGTAGGTAGTGGTGTCAGTGGGCCTTCGGCAGGACTCAGTGCTGTGCTGGCTTCAGGTTTGACCCAGCACAGTCCCACTGGTGATGGCCACAGGAGTGATTGTGTCACCCTTCCCCCAGCTCCAGGAAACTCAGAACAGAGTGGGGGGGGAGAGAGAGAGAGAGAGAGAGAGAGAGAGAGAGAGAGAGAAAGTCCATTTCTTTGGGAGACAGTAAGGGAAGAGAACAAGAGTCTCTGCCTGGTAATCTAGAGAATTCTTCTAGATCTTATCCAAGACCAACAAGGCATTACTTGTATGAGTCTGCAGGAAATACAGCCTTACTGGGCTTCAGGTGCCCCTTAATACATATACAGTTGCAGTGACTAAAAACTTGAATCACAATACTCAAGTCCCTTGGACTACCTGGAAAATGTTGTTAAGAATAAGTACAAACAAGCCCAGACTGCAAAGACTACAATAAATACCAAATTCTTCAATACCTAAGCACCAACAAACACCCACAGTTATCAAGAGCTTCCAGGAAAACATGACCTCACTAAATGAACTAAATAAGGCACCAGGGACCAATCTAAGAGAGAGAGATGTGACCTTTCAGACAGATAATTCAAAACAACTATTTTGAGGAAACAAAGAAATTCAAGGTAACACAGAGAATAATTCAAAATCCTATTATGTAAATTTAACAAAGAAATTGAAATAGTTAAAGAGTATCAAGCAGAAATTCTGGAGTTGAAAAATGCAATTGACATACTAATAAATGCATCAGAGTCTCTCTCTCCCTCTCTCTGTCTCTCTCTGCAACAGAAATTTATTCTCACTATTTTGGAAGCTAGAAGTCTGAAAGGAAGCTGTTAGCAGGACTGGTGCCTTCCAGAGGCTCTGGGGGAGATTCTGTTCCATGCCTGTGTCCTGGCTTCTGGTGAGCATAGGCAATGCTTGGTGTTCCTTGGCTTGTAGATGCGTCACTCAAGTCTCCGCCTCCAACTTCACACCACCTTCTGATTGTGTATATGTGTGTCTTCACATGGCTGTCTCTCTCATACAAACACCAGTATATGGAATTGGGGGTCCACCCCATTCCACTATGACCTCATCTTATTACATCTGCAAGGACCTTATTCCTAAATAAAGTCATATTCTGAGGTATTATGGGTTAGGATTTCAACATATTTTTGGAAGGACACACAATTCAACTCATATTAGATTTTATGACTTTATGAAATTACTCAAAAGAATAGCTTAATAATGCATGAGAAATAAAAATTGGGGTATAATTTGAAACATTACAAACTTTATAGTTAATGTTTGTTCAAATTGACTTAAAGGAGGGTGTGCGGTATTTAAAAAGAAGAGAAAGAGGGGCACTTTTTAGAAATGGAACCCAGAGAAGGAAGGGGGCCCAGAGATCTCATAACTAATTTCTACATAATAAAGAATTTCCTTGCTGTCTGTGAGCTCTTGGCAGCTTTAGGTTGAGGACTGTGCCCTGAGTTGTCTTCTCATCCCACACCCCTGCCTAATTGCACACTCGCATTTTGTCCTACAATCCATCTCCATACATTTCCTTTTTCTATCTTTGCCCCTCCAGTCATGCCAGTTCTGCCTAGAGGCTAAAGCAAATGAAATATATCTACTGTTCTGTACATTTATATCATTAAAAAAATCCACTTTGAATCTCCACATTCAAATTTCCTTCCAATGTTAGATTGCTTGGTCTAGTTTAGCCTACTATGGGCAAAATACTCTCACTATATTTTACTTCACTATTTTGTGATATTAACATTTGACTTTCAGCTAATCATTGAAACATGTGCCACAAGAAAACACAGCTTCATAATTGGCTCCGTATATACATTCCTTAGGGTTGAAACATAGCAATTTGAATGGATGCAATTTAAGAATTAATATAGACAGACAAAAATGACAGAGAATTGTTAAGATTGTAAAGAGACCCCATGGTTTTTGAAGCTATTCCCTGGAAATCCCTTGTGTTTGATTAAAAAAAAAAAAAAGCAAGGCAGATGTTGAGTGCTCTAGGCTATTCTGCATTATGGAATTTTCCACTAGGTAATATGCATTCAGGTCACATACACAGTGAGATTTCCTGCAACAGCAGTACAGATAAAAAGGCTGTGCAACTTGGTGATAATCGTGCTCCAAGCAAACCATCAACTGTTGCATTTTTTAGATAAATAGGATTTTATCAAAATTACAATTTTTTAAAAATACTTCAAGCTCTGGGATACACATGCAGAATTTGTTGCATGGCTATACATGTGCCATGGTGGTTTGCTGCAACCATCAACCCATCATCTACATTAGGTGTTTCTCCTAATGCAATCCCTCCCCTTGCTCCCCACCTCTGACAGGCCCCAGCATGTGATGCTCCCCTTCCTGTTCTGAATGCCCATATGTTCTCATTGTTCAACTCCCACTTATGAGTGAGAATATGCAGTGTTTGGTTTTCTGTTCCTGTGTTAGTTTGCTAAGAATAATGGTTTCCAGCTTCATCCATGTCCCTGAAAGGAACATGAACTCATTCTTTTTGTGGCTGCATAGTATTCCATGGTGTATGGGTGCCACATTTTCTTTACATGGTCTAACATTGATGGACATTTGGATTGACTCCAAAGCTTTGCTATTGTGATCAGTGCTGCAATAAACATACATGTGCATATATCTTTGAAATAGAACGATTTATAATCCTCTGGGTATATACCCAGTAATGAGATTGCTGGGTCAAATGATATTTTAGTTCTAGATCCTTGTGGAATCACCATACTGTCTTCCACAATGGTGGAAATAATTTACATTCCCACCAACAGTGTAAAAGTGTTCCTATTTATCCACATTCTCTCCAGTATCTGTTGTGTCCTAACTTTTTAATGATCACCATTCTAACCGGTGTGAGATGGTATCTCATTGTAGTTTTGATTTGTATTTCTCTAATGACCAGTGATGATGAGCTTTCTTTCATATGTTTGTTGGCCACATAAATGTCTTCTTTTGAAAAGTGTCTGTTCATATTATTTGCCCACTTTTTGATGGAGTTGTTTATTTTTTTCTTGTAAATTTGTTTAAGATCCTAGTATATTCTGGTTATTAGCCCTTTGTCAAATGGATTGATTGCAAAAATTTTCTCCCATTCTGTAGGTTGTCCTTTCACTCTGATGATAGTTTCTTTTGCTGTACAGAAGCTCTTTAGTTTAATTAGATCCCATTTGTCAATGTTGGCTTTTGTTGCCATTGCTTTTGGTGTTTTAGTCATAAAGTATTTTCCCATGCCTATGTCCTGAATGGTATTGCCTGAGTTTTCTTCTATGGTTTTCATGGTTTTAGGTCTTGCATTTAAATCTTTAATCCATCTTGAGTTAATTTTTGTATAAGGTGTAAGGAAAGAGTCCAGTTTCAGTTTTCTGCATATGGCTAGCCAGTTTTCCCAACACCAGTTACTAAATAGGCAATCCTTTCCCCATTGCTTTTTTGTCAGGTTTGTCAAAGATCAGATGGTTGTAGATGTGTGGTGTTATTTCTGAGGCCTCTGTTCTGTTCCATGTGTCTATATATCTGTTTGGGTACCAGTGCCATGCTGTTTTGGTTACTATATAGCCTTATAGTATAGTTTGAAGTCAGGTAGCATGATGCCTCCAGCTTTGTTCATTTTGCTTAGGATTGCCTTGGCTATATGGGCTCTTTTTTGGTTCCATATGAAATTTAAAATGGTTTTTTCTAATTCTTTGAAGAAAGTCAATGGTAGCTTGATGGGAATAGCATTGAATCTATAAATTACTTTGGGCAATATGGCCATTTTCACAGTATCAATTCTTCCTATCAATGAGCATGGAATGTTCTTCCATTTGTTTGTGTCCTCTCTTATTTCCTTGAGCAGTGGTTTCTAGTTCTCCTGGAAGAGGCTATTCACGTCTTTTGTAAGTTGTATTCCTAGGTACTTTTTTCCTCTTTGTAGCAATTGTGAATGGGAGTTTGCTCATGATTTGGCTCTCTTTGTCTGTTATTGGTGCATAGAAATGCTGTGATTTTTAAACATTGATTTTGCATCCTGAGACTTTGCTGAACTTGCTTATCAGCTTAAAGAATTTTTGGGCTAAGACGATGGGGTTTTCTATATATACTCTTACGTCATCAGCAAACAGAGACAATTTGACTTCCTCTCTTTTTATTTGAATACACTTTATTTCTTTCTCTTGCCTGATTTCCCTGGCCAGAACTTCCAATAGCATGTTGAATAGGAGTAGTGAGAGAGGACATTCTTGTCTTGTGCCAGTTTTCAAAGAAAATGCTTCCAGCTTTTGCTCATTCAGTATGATATTGGCTGTGGGTTTATCATAAATATCTCTTATTAGCTTGAGATATATTCCATCAATACCTAGTTTATTGAATGTGTTTAGCATGAAGGGGTCTTAAATTTTATTGGAAGTCTTTTTTGCATCTATTTAGATAATCATGCTGTTTTTGTCATTAGTTCTGTTTACGTGATGGATTACCTCTATTGCGTATTTTGAACCAGTCGTGAATCCCAGGAATGAAGCCAATGTGATCATGGTAGATAAGCTTTTTAATGTGCTGCTGGATTCAGTTTGCTAGTATTTTATTGAGGATTTTTGCGTCAATGTTCATCAGGGATATTGGCCTGAAATGTTCTCTTTTTTTTTTTGTTGTCTTTGCCAGGTTTTATTATCAGGATGATGTTGGCCTCATAAACTGAGTTAGGGAGGAATTCCTCTATTTCTATTGTTTGGAAGAGTTTCAGAAGGAAAGGTACCAGCTCCTCTTTGTACTTCTGGTAAAATTCAGCTGTGAATGCATCTTGTCCTGGGCCTTTTTTAGTTGGTAGGCTATTAATTACTGCCTCAATTTCAGAACTTGTTATTGGTCTATTGAGGGATTTGACTTCTTCCTGGTTTAGTCTTGGGAGAGTGTATGTGCCCAATAATTTATCCATTTTTTTCCAAATTTTCTAGTTTATTTGCTTAGAGGTGTTTATAGTATTCTCTGATAGTAGTTTGTATTTCTATGGGATCAGTAGTGATCTCTCCTTTATCATTTTTATCATGTCTATTTGATTCTTCTCTCTTTTCTTCTTTATTAGTCTGGCTAGTAGTCTATATATTTTGTTAATATTTCCAAATACAAGCTCCTGGATTGGTTTATTTTTTGAAGCATTTTTGTGTCTTTTTCTCCTTCAGTTCTGCTCTGATCTTAATTTTTTCTTGTTTTCTGCTAGTTTTCGAATTTGTTTGCTCTTGCTCTTCTACTTCTTTTACTTGTGATGTTAGGGTGTCGATTTTAGATCTTTCACACTTTCTCCTGTGGGAATTTAGTGCTATAAATTTCCCTCTAAACATTGCTTTGGCTGTTTCTCAAAAATTCTGATACCTGTGTCTTTGTTCTCATTGATTTCAAAGAACTTATTTATTTCTGCCTTAATTATGTTATTTACCCAGTAGACATTCAGGAGCAGATTGTTTAGTTTCCATGTAGTTGTGCATTTTTGAGTGAGTTTCTTAATCCTGAGTTCAAATTTTATTGCACTGTCGTCTGAGAGACTGTTTGTTATTATTTCTGTTCTTTTGCATTTGCTGAGGAGTGTTTTACTTCCAATTACATTGTTGATTTTAGAATAAGTGCTATGTGGTGCTGAGAAAAATGTACATTCTGTTGATTTGGGATGGAAAGTTCTGCAGATGTCTGTTAAGTCTGATTGGTTCAGAGCTCAGTTCAAGTTCTGAATATCCTGAACTTTCTGTCTCATTGATCTGTCTAATATTGACAGTGGGGTATTAAAGTCTGCCACTATTATTGTGTGAGAATCTAAGTCTGTTTGTAAGAGCTAAGAACTTGCTTTATGAATTGAGGTGCTCCTGTATTGGCTGCATATATATTTAGAATAGCTAGCTCTTCTTGTTGCATTGATCCCTTTACCATTATGTAATGCCCTTCTTTGTATTTTTTTATCTTTTTGGTTAAAAGTCTGTTTTATCAGAGATTAGGATTGCAACCTCTGGTATTTTTTTCTATCCATTTGCTTGGTAAATATTTCTCCATCCCTTTATTTTGAGCCTATGTGTGTCTTTGCATGTGAGATGGGTTTCCTGAACACAGCATACTGATGGGTCTTGACTCTTTATCCAATTTCCCAGTCTGTGCCTTTTAATTGGGGCATTTAGTCCATTTACATTTAAGATTAATGTTGTTATGTGTAAATTTGATCCTGTCATTATGATGCTAGAGGGTTATTTTGCCCATTAGGTGATGCACTTTCTTCAGAGTGTTGAAGGTCTTTACATTTTGGTTTGTTTTTGCAGTAGCTGGTACCAATTTTTTCTTTCCATATTTAATTCTTCCTTTAGGAGCTCTTGTAAGGCAGGCCCAGTGGTGGTAAAATCCCTCAGCATTTGCTTCTCTGTAAAGGATTTTATTTCTCCTTCACTTATGAAGTTTAGTTTGGTGGGATATGAAATTCTGGGTTGCAAATTCTTTTATTTAAGAATGTTGAATATTGGCCCCCACTCTCTTCTGGCTTGTAGGGTTTCTGCAGAGATCTGCTGTTAGTCTGATGGGCTTCCCTTTGTGGGTAATCTGACCTTTCTCTCTGGCTACCCTTAACATTTTTTCCTTCATTTCAACCTTAGTGAATCTGATGATTATGTATTTTGGAATTGCTCTTCTCAATGAGTATCACTGTGGTTCTCTCTGCATTTCCTGAATTTGAATGTTGGCCTGTCATGCTAGTTTGGGGTAGTTCTCCTGCATAATATCCTGAAGTGTGCTTTCTAACTTGATTCCATTTTCCCCATCATTTCAGGTACACCAATCAAATGTACGTTTGATCTTTTCACATAGTCCCATATTTTTTGGAGGCTTTGTTCATTCCTTTTTATTCTTTTTTTCTCTAATCTTGTCTTCATGCTTTATTTCATTAAGTTGATCTTCTGTCTCTGGTATCCTCTTTTCCACTTGATCAGTTTGACTATTGATCCTTGTTTATGCTTCATGAAGTTCTTGTGCTGTGTTTTCCAGCTCTATCAGGTCTCTAAACTGATTAGTCTAGTTAGCAATTCCTCTAACCTTTTATTAAAGTTCTTAGCTTCCTAGCATTGGGTTTGAACATGCTCCTTTAGCTCAGAGAAGTTTGTTATTAACCACCTTCTAAAGCCTATTTCTGTCAATTCATCAAACTCATTCTCCTTACCTTGCTGGTGAGGACTTGTGATTCTTTGGAGGAGAAGAGGCATTCTGGTTTTTGGAATTTGTAGCCTTTTTGTGCTGGTTTTTTCTCATCTTCGTGGATGTATCTACCTTTGGTCTTTGATGTTGGTGACCTTCTGATGGAGTTTTTGGGTTGTCCTTTTTGTTGATGTTGATGCTATTGCTTTCTGTTTGTTAGCTTTCCTTCTAACTATCAGGCCCTCTTCTGCAGGTCTGCTGGAGTTTGCTAGAGGTCTACTCAAGACCCTGTTTGCCTGAGTACCACCAGTGGAGGCTGCAGAACAGCAAAGATTGCTGCCTGTTTCTTCCCCTGGAAGCTTCATGCCAGAGGGGCACCCACCAAGATGCCAGCTAGAGCTCTCCTGTATGAGGTGTCTTTTTACCCCTGCTGGGAGGTGTCTCCCAGACAGGAGCCACAGGGGTAAGGGATTCACTTGAGGAGGCCATCTGTCCCTTAGCAGAGGTTGAGTACTGTGCTGGAAGATCCACTGCTCTCTTCAGGGCCAGCAGGCAGGAATGTTTAAGTCTGCTGAAGCTGTACCCACAGTCTCCTTCTCCCCCAGGTGCTCTGTTCCAGGGATATGGGAGTTTTATCTGTAAGCCCCTGATGAGGTCTGCTCCCTTTCTTTCAGAGACGCCCTGCCCAGAGAGGAGGAATCTAGTGAGGCAATCTGGCTACAGCAGCTTTCCAGCACTGCAGTGGGTTCTTCCCAGTCTGACTTCCCAGTGGTTTTGTTTACACTGTGAGGGGAAAACCACCTACTCAAACTCGGCAATGGTGGACATCCCTCCCTCCAGCAAGCTTGAGTTTCCCAGGTCATCTTCAGACTGCTGTGCTGGCCACGACAATTTCAAGCCAGTGGATCTTAGCTTGCTGTGCTCCTGGTGGGGTGGGATCCACTGAGCAAGACCACTTGGCTCCCTGGCTGCAGCCCCCTTTGCAGGGGAGTGGACAGTTCTCACTGACATTCCAGGTGCCACTGGGGTACCAAAAAAAAAAAAAAACTCCTGCAACTAGCTCCATGTCTGCCAAAACAGCTGCCTAGTTTTGTGCCTGAAACCCAGAGCCCTGGTGGTATAGGCACCCAAGGGAATCTCCCAGTCTGTGGGTTTTGAAGAGCATGGGAAAAGTGTAGTATCTGGACAGATAGCACCATGCCTCACAACAGGGTCCCTCATGGCTTCCCTTAGCTAAGGGAGGGAGTTCCCCAACCCCTTGTGCTTCCTGGGTGAGGTGACAACCCACCCTGCTTCTGCTTGCCATCCATGGGCTATACCCGCTGTCTAACTAGTCCCAATGAGATGAACTGGGTATCTCAGTTAGAAATGCAGAAATCACTTGCCTTCTGCATTGGTCTCAATGGGAGCTGCAGACTAGAGCTGTTCCTATTCTCCCATCTTGCCTGGGAAAAAAAAACAGAGTCTCTTAGTAGCCAAATTGATCAAGCAGAAGGAAGAGTTAGTGAGCTTGAATACAGGCTATTTGAAAATACATGTCTGTGGAGACACAAGAAAAAAAATCAAAATAATGAAGCACACTTACAAGATAAAGAAAATAGCCTTAAAGTGACAAATAAAGAGTTATTGGCCTTAGGCCAGGTGCAGAGGCTTATGCCTGTAATCTCTGCACTTTGAGAGGCTGAAACAGGTGGATTACTTGAGGTCAGGAGTTTGAGACCAACATGGCCAACATGGTGAAACCCTGTCTCTACTAAAAATACAAAAATTAGCCAGGTGTGGTGGCAGACACCTGTAGTCTCAGCTACTTCGAAGGCTGAGGCAGGAGATTCACTTGAACCTGGAAGGTAGAAGTTGCAGTGAGCTGAGATTGTGCCACTGCACTCCAGCCTGGGTAACAGAGGGAGAATTATCTCAATAATAATAATAATAATAACAGAGAACTTCCAAACCTAGAGAAAGATATCAATATTCCAGTACAAGAAGGCTATAGAATTCCATGCAGATTTAACCCAAAGAAGACGACCTCAAGGATTCAACTCCCAATAATCAATGATAAAGTATTCTAAAAGCAGCAAGAGAAAAGAAAATAAATGATATACAATGGAGCTCTAACACATCTAGCAGCAGACATTTCAGTGGAAACCCTATAAGCCAGCAAAGAATGGGATGACACACTTAAAGTACTGAAGAAAAAAAAAAGTTTGCCCTAGGATAGTATATCTGGCAAAATATCCTCTGAGCATGAAAGATAAATAAAGACTTTCCCAGGCAAAAAAAAACTGAGTGATTTTATCAATATCAGGCCTGTCCTACAGAAATGTTAACAGAGTTCCTCAATCTGAAAGAAAAGGACATTAATGAGTAAGAAATCATCTGAAGGTAGAAAACTCACTGGTAATAGTAACTACACAAAAAAACACAGCATATCATAACACTGTAATTGTGGTGTGTAAACTACTTATACATAGAAACATAAAAGAATAACTGAGCAAAAATAACTATGACAAATTTTCAAGACATAGAAACTACAATGAGACATGAAAAGGAAGAACAAAAACTGAAAAATCAGGGAAATGAAGTTTAAGCATAAAGATTTTGTTATCTTTTTGCTTGTTTTTTGGTTTGTTTATGTAATAAGTGTTATCATTTATTTAAAATAATGGGTTATGAGGTATTATCTGCAAGCCTCATGGTAATCTCAAATCTAAACATACAATGGATACACAAAAATAAAAAGCAAGAAATTAAAACATACCACCAAAGAAAATTAAAGACAGGAAGGCAAGACCACAATACAACCAGAAAACAAATAACAAAATGACAGGAGTAAATCCCTATTTATCAACAATAACATTGAATATAAACAGACTAAGCTCTCCCATCAAAAGACATTGCGTGGCCTGGAGGCAGAGGCAGGTGGATCACAAGATCAGGAGTTCTAGATTAGCCTGGCCAACAGGGTGAAACCCAATCTCTACCAATCTATTATATATATATATATATATATGTGTGTGTGTGTGTGTGTGTGTGTATATATATATATATGTGTGTGTGTGTGTGTGTATATATATATATCTACACACTAAAATTAGCTGGATGTGGTGGCAGGTGCCTGTAATCCCAGCTATTTGGGAGGCTAAGGCAGGAGAATTGCTTGAACCAAGGAGGCGGAGGTTGCAGTGAGCTGAGATTACCCCACTACATTCCAGCCTGGGTGACAGAGCAAGACTCCATCTGGGAAAACACACACACACACACACACACACAAGACTCAACAATTTGTTGCCTACAAGAAATATGCTTCACCTATAAAAATACACAGAGACTGAAAATAAATGGAAGAAGACATTCCATGCCAATGGAAACAACAAAAAAAAAAGAAGCAGGAGTAACAATATTCATATCAGACAAAATAGATTTCCAAACAAAAAGTATAAGAAAAGACAAAGTCATCATAAAATAATAAGAGCTTAATTCAGCAAGATGATATAATAATTATAAATATATATGCACCCAATACTGGGGCACCCAGATACATAAAGCAAATATTATTAGAGCTAAAAAGATAGACCCCAATTCAATAATAGCTGGAGACATCAACACCCACTTTCAGCATTGGAAAGATCATCTAGAAATAAAATCAACAAAGAAACATTGGACTTAATCTAGACTGTAGACCATATTAATCTAATAGATATTTACAGAACATTTCAACCAACGTCTGCAGAACACATTCTTCTCTCAGCACATGGATCATTCTCAAGAATAGGCCATATCTTAGGTCACAAAACAAGTACTAAAACATTTTTTATAAATAAAATAATATCAAGAATCTTCTCCCTGACCACAATGGAATAAAACAAGTAATCAATAAAAAGAGAGATTTAGGAAACTATACAGACACATGGAAAGTAAACAATATGCTCCTGAATGACCAGTGGGGCATTGAAGGGATTAAGAAGAAAACGGAAAAATTTCTTGAAACAAATGATAATGGAAACACAACATTTCAAAACCTATAGGGTACAGCAAAAGCAATGCAAAGAGGGACGTTTATAAGTGCCTACACCAAAAAAAGTAAAACTTCAAATAAACAACATAATGATGTATCTCAAATAACTAGAAAAAAAAAGAGCAAAACAAACCCAAAGTTACTCAAAGAAAATAAATAATAAAGTTCAGAGCAGAAATAAATAAAATTGAAATAAAGCAATACGAAAGTTTAAGAAAACAAATGTTGGGTTTTCAAACAATAAACAAAGTGGCAAACCTATATCCAGACTAAGAAAAAAAAGACCCAAATAAATAAAATCAGAGATGAAAAGGGAGACATTACAACTGATACCACAGAAATTTAAAGGATCATAAGTATCTACTATGAGCAACTATATGCCAATAAATTCAAAGATCTAGAAGAAATGGATAAACTCCTAGACACATACAACCTACCAAGAATGAACCATGAAGCAATCCAAAACCTGAACAGATCAATAAAAAGAAACATGATGGAGCCCATAATAAAAATGTTTTTCAGCAAAGAAAAGCCTAGGACCCAATAATTTCACTGCCGAATTTTACCTAACACTTAAAGAGTAACTAATTCTTATCCCACTCAAATTGTTCCAAAAAACAGAGGTGGAGGGAGTTTTTCCAAACTCATTCTACAAAGTCAGTCTTACCCTGATAGCAAAACCAGAGAAAGACACATTAAAAAAAAAAAAAAAGAAAGAAAACTACAGGCCAATATCTTTGATGAATAGTGACATAAAAATCCTCAACAATAAGAACTAGCAAACTGAATTCAGCAATACATTAAAAAGATCATCCATTATGACCAAATGGGATTATCTCACAGATGCAAGAATGGTTCAACATATGCATATCAATCAATGTGATATATCATGTCAGCAGAATGAAGAGCAAAAATCATATGATCATTTCAATTGGTGCTGAAAAAGCATTTGATAGAGTTCAACATTCATTCATAATAAAAACCCTCCAAAAAGCTGGATCTAGAAGGAACATATCTCAACATACTAAAAGCCATACATGACAGACCCACAGTTACTATTATACTTAATGAAAAAACTGAAAGCCTTTTTGCTAAGATCTGAAACATTGCAAGGATGCCCACTTTCATCACTCTTATTCAGCATAGTACTGGAAGTCCTAGTGAGAGCAATCAGGCAAGAAATAGAAATAGAAATAAGGTAATCTGAAAAAGAAATAAAGTAATCCCATTTACAATAGCTACAAATAAAATAAAATACCTGGGAATATACTTGGACAAAAAGTGAAAGATCTCTACAATGAAAACTAGAAAACACTGATGAAAGAAATTCAAGAGGACACAAAAACATGGAAAAATATTTTACGTTCATGGATTGGAAAAACGAATACTGTTAAAATGCCATACTATCCAAAGCTATCTAAAGATTCAGTGCAATCTCTATCAAAATACCAATGCTTTCTTCACAAAAATAGAAAAAAAAAATTCTAAAATTTATATGGAACCACAGAAAACCCAGAGTAGCCAAAGTTCTCCTGATCAAAAAGAACAAAACTGAAGAAATCCCATTACCTAAATTCAAATTATACTAAAGAGATATAGTAACCAAAACAGCATGGCACTAGCATAAAAACAGACACATGGCCCAGTGGAACACAATAGAGAACCCAGAAACAAATTCATACATCTACGGTGAACCATTTTTGACAAAGTTGCCAAAAACATACATTGGGTAAAGAATAGTCTCTTCAATAAATAGTTCTGGGTAAAATGGGTATCAAACAGAAAAATGAAACTAGATTTCTATCTCTCATCATATATAAAAATCAAGTCAAAATGGGTTAAGGATGTAAACTGTGAAACTACTAAAAGTAAACACTGGGGAAATTCTACAGGACATTGGACTGGGCAAAGATGTCTTGAGTAATATCCTACCTGCACAGGCAACTAAATTAAAAAATGGGCAAAAGGGATTACAGCAAGTTAAAAAGCTTCTGCACAGCAAAGAGAACAATCAACAAAGTCAAGTGACAACCCACAAAACAGGAGAAAATACTTGAAAACTACCCATCTAACAAGGGATTAATAACCAGAATATATAACAAACTCAAACAACTCCATAAGAAAAAACCTAGTAATCCAATTTTAAAATGGGCAAAAGAATAGATATTTCTCAAAAGAAGACACACAAATGGCAAACAGGCATGTTAAAAGGTGCTCAACATCACTGATCATCAGAGAAATGTAAATCAAAACTACAATGAGGTATCATCTCACCCAACTAAAATGGCCTTTATGCAAAAGACAGTCAATAACCAACTCTGTAGGGGGCATGGAAAAAAGAAACCCTTTACACTGTTGGTAGGAATGTATATTAGTATAACCATTATGAGAACAGTGGGACGCTCCTCAAAAAAACTAAAAATATAGTTACCTAATGATCTAGCAATCCCACTGCTAGGTATATGCCCAAAAGAAAGGAAATCAGTATATCAAAAAGAAATCTGCACTTTCACGTTTTTGCAGCACTATTCACAATAGCCAAGCTTTGGAATCAGCCTAAGTTTCCTTCAACAGACAAATGTATAAAGAAAATGTGGTACATACACACAATGGAGTGCTGTTTAGCCATAAAAAAAGAATGAAATTCTGTTATTTTCAACAACTTGGGTAGAACTAGAGATCATTATGTTAAGTATGAAATAAGCCAAGCAAAGGAAGACAAATTTCATATGTTCTCACTAATTTGTAGGAGCTAAAAATTAAAAAAAAATTAAACTCATGGAGCTAGAAGAATAGAAAGATGGCTACAAGAGGCTGGGGAGGGTAATGAGGTATGGTGGAAATGGGATAGTTAATGCATACAAAAATACCGTTAGAAAGAATGAATAAGATCTAGAATTTTATAGCACACCAAGGTTATTACAGTCAGTAATAATGTAATTGTATATTTGAAAATAAAGAGTATAAATGGATTGTTGTTAACACAAAGGATAAATGCTTAAGGTGATGGATACCTCATTTACCCTGATGTGATTATTACACATTGTATGCCTGTATCAAAATATTCTATATACTCCAGAAATATATATATACCTAGTATGTACCCATGAAATTTTTAAAATTTATTATACATCTAACATAGAAAAATAGTATCTTCATGGATTTAAAAATTTTGAAATGTAATATAGTTTTGATGGAAATATCACTACTAGTTGTCCTTGTTTTGTTTTGTTTTTTAGAGTTCAGATCTCATTCTTTCACCCAAGCTGGAATGTAGTGGCATGATTATTGCTCACTGCAGCTTTGAACTCTTGGGCTCAAGCATTCTCCAACCTCAGCCTCCCGAGTAGCTGAGATATTGTTTATTTATATAGAAAACCACATTGATTGCCCATACTAAAAAATGATGTTTGACCCATTATCTTCTTCTATTTCTACCATCAGTAGTACAACCAAGAATTACTTTAGGGCCTTATACTAAGATTATTGCAGGGGGCAGGGTGTTGTTAATAGTGCAAGTGTATAGACTTTCAGCCTCTAGCTGAGAAAGAAACACACTGATGTTGTGTGAGTGAGAAACAATGGCTGGCAGGGTGGCCAGTGCCAAGGTATGAAGAAGGTCTTTGGTTTGATTCTGTTAAAATGAAGCCCTGATTATCTCTGCAGCTCCCAGCACAGTGTCCAGTAAAGATGCCAGTCAAGAAAAGGCTTATTGAACTGAAGCAAACCTGTGATTGAATCCTGGAAGAGTAAAGAGATAGATTGGAATGCCACCTCCTATTCCTGCCTTTTCTCTCTATATTGAGGGGACAAGACAATCTGGAATGAAAGACAGGCAGAAAAGAGGAGTAATTGAGAATTAGGGATGAACTTGCAAAACACAAACTGGAAAGTCATCATACTGCAGTACAAGTGTTATCTATATGCACCAAAACTAGTGAAGGTAGATGTCCAGTTTAAAACCTACTGGTACCAACAAGCTGGTGTTCACATCTTCTCTTTTTCTTTGTTTACGTCTTCAAAAAGTTGAATCAAGGCACACATTCCACAGCCCTACAGGTGACCCTGAGACTTAGGATGGGGCTGCTACCTTCATCATTATGGTCATACGGACAGAGTAAATATCAAAGCTATCAGAGTGAAAACTGTGTGTTTTCTTCATCTAATTAAGCTCTGACAACACTTTTACTACAATCACTTTACCTGTCCAAGGTATCTTGCTTTAATTCTCAGTAATTGGTAGGCTGCTTATAACAGCTCTTGCTTCTTAGTTAGGCATGTTTCTTACTTCAGGACTAATACTGGCTTCCCATTTTTTCAGCTAATAGGTTTTTAGTATTTTAAATTGTCAGTTTGTTTTTCTTGGCCTTATTACACTAAATGTAATCTTTCCTCGTGATGTGTTTGCTGTTGTAGCAAAGGCTGAGGCAAGACCCAAGCCGCCACAGAAAGATGAGCCAGCCCCAGGATGTGGCCTCTGGCCAAAGGAGTCCAGGTGTTTTGAATTACAAGTGGAATGAACTGTGTTCCTGGCATGGGTTTCCCAGATTCAAATGAATTTTGGGCTAATGAAGTGAGAAAAAACGGCATCCAGAAAGGTTAAATGAGAGGTTTCTGCCTCCAAAATTGCTGTGCCTGGCTGTAGAGCCCCCCTGTGTTGCACATGTAAATAACCTAACACTTTTCTAGTTTCTGTGAAAGTGACTCTCCAGGCCTCCTTCTCTCAGGCCCTTTCCTAATTGTCAACTCACATGACCTAAACAATAGGAATGCAATAGGAGGCTGATTATTCTGTAGACATCCCAAAGTTCAGAGAGGGATAAAATGTTTTCAGGCACTTTCGAAATACAAAATGTAGATGTAAATGATAATAAGAAGAGAACAATGTACAATCTGAGAATGTACATTTTCTCAAATGGAATTATTAGGCCCACTGTATTTAGCTGAGAGAACTGAGACCCTAGAGATTAAGTGATGTCCCCAAAGATAATACAGTTAATTCGTGGCCAGGCTCAGAATAAAACACAGGTTTTCTAGCTGCAAGACTGTAATTATTTCATTTTATTGCCCCATTCATCACTGTTAAAGAAACCTTCCAATTTCTCTATTCTATAATTCTAAAAACAATAGAAACATGAAACTTGTAGATTTAAAATCACCTTGATTCCTTTGTGATAATTTTTTGTACAGGCTTTTGTAAACAGCTTGCAATATATAGCATATGAGACCATTATATAAAAGATTGGCATGAGGTAAATATGACCCACACCAAGGGAAAGGCGATGGTGTACCTTAAACCCAGATCTTATAACTGCGAATGTTATTAAAAGCCTACCATGTTATAGGCACTGTTCTAAGGGCTTACACTAACTCACACACTCTGCAAACAATCCTGTAGAGTTGGTAGTATTATTACTACTATTTTACATTACACTGCTAGTAGGTAGAAGATCTGGAATTTGAACTCAGGTAAGCCAGTGCTCAAGTTTGTATACTAAAAGCTGTTTTATACAAGTTGTTAATATTTAGTAAATTAAAATAGGCAAAAATATCCTTTGGGCAGAAAATCAAATACATTTTCTTCACTTTCCATCCAACCAAAAAAAGGAATACTAACATAAAATGAAAAAATATAATGTATGGGATTCTTCCTAAATCTCTACCTACTAAAATCCTGCCTATAATTTACATCTCAGAAGCGTGTAAAATGAATATATAAACTAATACTGTTTTTGCAAAGACAGCATCTCACTGTGTCACCTCCAGGCTGGAGTGCAGTGGCATGATGATAGCTCACTGCAGCTTCAAACTCCTGGTCTCAAGCAGGCTTCCTGCTTCAGCCTCCTACATAGCTGGGATTCCAGGCATGCACCACCACATCCCTATTAAGTTTTTAAATTTTTTTGTAGAGACTGGAGTCTCTCTTGCTATATATCACCCAGACTGTTCTCAAACTCCTGGCCTCAAGCAATCCCCCTGATTTGGCCTCCCAAAGTGCTGGAATTACAGGTGTAAGCCCTCTACCCAGCCTAAACTAATACTGTGATCTTGAACCACAGCTGAAGTCAACTTCAGCTAAAATTCTTAAACACACTTTAACTGGATTCCTTGAATAAACTGCAAGAGATTATGGAGACATCAGGCATTCCATGATGTTAGCATTTCAAAAATCTTTTAGAAAACTATTCTTATCCTTTATCAAACTGATTCTAAGTCACTCTGTTAAATGACATGCAGAATTTAATGGTAGCTTGATTGAAATTTTAGTCATAAGCTAAATAATTGGTTTTTACACTTGTAACCCTATTATTTCTATATCCTATTACTGTTCATATTAACTAGCTCATTAAGGAGAATAAATTATGAATTATAAACTTCTGTAATTTATCCAACTTTTTAAGAAAGTATGTTGTTCCACTGAGAAGTTAAATGATTCATTTAGGAAATTATGCAACAAAACCATCCTCAGTCACTCAATTAATTAAAATAAGAAATATCCTAGAAGAACAGAACCATTATTGTATTATCCTATTTCCAGACTATGGTTTTGTGGTGTTTAGGAAAAATTATTTTACATCTGATGGCAGCCTGTAGAAATGAGATTAATTTTCAGCTATTCCTGCAAATAGCAAGCATTTCATTTCAGTTTTACCGTATGATTGTTAGTGAAAATGACTGATGCTCATAAGAAGAGAAAGAAAATCCTGACTTGCAATTTAATACTTTTTCAAGAAAACTGATTTTTCTATTAGGCAATTTGAAACTTACGCAAAAATAGATGTCCTATTATTGATTGGGACCTTAACAAACTAATGACTTTCTTCTGAAGACACTGATTTGTAACTCTAATCTGGGTTTTGATGATGATGTATGCAGTAAAGGGGAATCAAATCCAAAGAATAAAACTATTGTTCTCTTTATAAATTATTTGAACAAGCTAATTATGTCCATAGACAATTCATCTGCTCCTTCCCTATATAAAGTGTATTCTTCACCACATAAACAATAAACTTTTACATTATTTTCTTCTTTTTATAATTTTATTAAACAAATGGATAAATTCACATAGACTAGATTGGAGAAGATATTGCAAGTATAATATCACTCCTCATAGGAACCATCACTTGATATCACGGAAAGAATAGATATTTTGAGAGTCACATCTGAGTTCCAGCCTAGCCTTTGAAGCTTCCTAGCTGTGTGACTTCTAATAAAGTGTCTAGCCTCTCTGAGCTTCACTTCCTGTGCTGGATATCTTCTTCGTGTCCTCCCAGATGCACTGCCGTCATCTCCACCCTGCTGTCACAGAAGACCAGCAAGGACTATATTATCAGACATCCTTGCCCACTGGCTTCCCTTCAGGTTCAGCTATAAGAAACCAGACAGGAGATTAAAGGGAGAGAAGTGAGGCCAGGTATTTATTTCCTCCTAACAAAGTCATCTCTGGGCAGCTCTGTCTCTTGATTAAAGGTCACAATCTCTCTCAAGATATCCTTCTCTTTCTAGGGTCCAGGGACTCATCAGTTTCTCCCCTTATTCTTTGAGCCAGGGTGTGATAACAGCTCTGCTATGACTAGCCCTGGGAGATCACATTATCTCCTACAGGGCGTTACACCTTGAGGACATCTTCGAAGAATTCCTTTCTTTAGTCATCCTTCATTTATCTCATTCAGCAGTGCCATCTATCTCCTGCTGAGACTCTGACTGGTATAGTTCCCTAGCCTGTACAAATGGGAACAAGCTTATCCACCT
This sequence comes from Cacajao melanocephalus, assembly GCA_963573385.1. Classification (NCBI taxonomy): domain Eukaryota; kingdom Metazoa; phylum Chordata; class Mammalia; order Primates; family Pitheciidae; genus Cacajao; species Cacajao melanocephalus. The sequence continues at coordinate 22,139 of CAUYLG010031884.1, forward strand.
TACAGGGTTATTGTAAAGAGGGAAAAGATAAATGTGAGCAGGACTGAGCACTTCCTTTGCATTTATTATGCTTGTTGTCCTTATAATTCTTTAGCTCAATTATAAATGTTCATTACACGCAAAAGTGAATTTATTATACACTAAAGGATAGATTGTCAGAATCCTGGGTTTAAAAATCAGCGTAATATCTCTGTGTTACAAAGGCTTGAATAATCAAGTGTTGGAGACTCAGAAGGAATCCTACTTTACCAGAAATCAAACATTGCATCCATTTTCTAGGCAGGAACAAGAGGAAGGGAAAGAATTAAAGGTAAAAAGGCATCAGCCAGCTAAGCGCACTACCTATCAAAGCTTTAATTCATCAACTTCCACTCACATGGCTTGACCATTCTACAAAGGATTCTGGGAAATATAGTTATATAGCTGGGCATATTGCCAATGTCATCAAATTTATGGTTCTTTTAATAAGAAAGAATGGAGGAATAGATCTTGGTTAGGCAGCCAGCTGCCTCTATCATAGGGTAAATTTCATTGTTTGTCTCCATTTTATAGATGAAAAATTTAAGAAATTTGCTTTTGGATGTATCACTAGTAAGCAGAGCAAGTGGTACTACTAAGACTAGAATCCATCTTGGCCATGCTATAACACCTATACTTTTTATTTTGTTAATTAAAATATATTTTTCCCTTTTTTTTTCTTTTTGAGACAGAATCTTGCTCTGTTGCGCAGGCTAGAGTGCAATGGCACAATCTCCACTCACTGCAGCCTCCACCTCCCAGGTTCAAGCAATTCTCCTGCCTCAGCTTCCCAAGTAGCTGGGATTACAGGCACCTGCCACCATGCCTGGCTAATTTTTCATATTTTTAGTAGAGGAGGGATTTCACCATGTTGGCCAGGCTGGTCTCAAACTCTTTGACCTCAGGTGATCCACCCACGTCAGCCTCCTAAAGTGCTGGGATTACAGGTTTAAGCCACCGCGCATGGCCCTAAAATATATTTTTCTATTACCCTCACGCCAAAAGGTAAGCCTCCAACCATTCTCCCAGTTTATTTTAAACATTTTCAAACCTATGGAAAAGTGGTAAAAGGAAAAGAAAACATTTTTATTCCCTCCCCTCAGATTTATCAATTATTAAAATTTTATCACATCTGATTTTGTCTCTCTCTCTTTCTCTCACACGCACAGGCACATAAACATATACACATTTGTTTTACATGAGTGCATATATTTTATCCCAAGCTATCTAAGAGTTACTAGCAAGCAATCAACATTACCCATCATGCCAAATATTTCAGATTGTATCTGCTAAGAACAAGGGTATTATCTTGCATTACCAAATACAATTATCACCAGGAAATATACTATTAATGTAATATATATTATATGATCTATATTCAATTACACCAGTTGTTCCAGTAATGATCCAGGACTCCATCAAAGACCACACTGCATTTTGTTTTTCTGTCTCTAATCTTTTTTAATCAAGAGAAGTTTCTCGACATTCATTGCCTTTCATGGCACTCAGATTTTTTAAGAGTCTAGGTAGTGGTTTTGCCAAATGACACTCAATGTAGATTTGTCTCATTTTTCTTCAAATTAGATACAGATCAAATATTTTGGAGAAAAATAGCTCTAGTCTTTTCAGTACATTACATCAGAGATGTTTGTGCCCTCATTGATGATATTTTGATTACCTGGCTAAGGCAATATCTACTAGACATCTACAATATCCTTAAAAGTAGCTTTTCCCTTTCATAATTAGTAATCCAGGAGTTACTATTTTGAGACTATGTGAACATACTTTCATCCATGATTTCAGCATATGGGATGATTCTTGCCTGAATCAAATTATTAGTACAGCAGTTGCAAAATACTAATTTTCCTTTATATGTATACTATTCATTTCTTCCACATTTATATTTGGTATTCTTCTGCATACATGGGCTTTTAAATTTGTTCTACATTGGTTTAGGTCTGTCATAAACTCATCAAATTTATTCCTGTTATTATTTATTTTGATGTTCACATATTCCAAAATTTGGCCAATGGGAACCTGTTAAGCTAATTCTTGTATTCTTTGGACATGTCCTATCATTTTTTTTCATACCAGTAGATTAGGACCTATCGTTTTTGAGCAATTTATTTCTTCTGTACTTACCTTATACTTTCTTCATCTTTGCCCTAGAATTGATCATTTCCTCAAAGATTTCATGTTCTTTTTACTGAGACATGGTATTAGAAACCAAAATCTGGCCATCTGATGAGCTTACCAACAAGGATTGTTTTTGCTTTCAGATCACTTTAAAAGAGGGTTTTTTTTTTGTTAGTTTTGTTTTTTGTTTGTTTTTAATCACTGATACTTCTAATTCCAATCCAATACTACAGGATTCTTCCTCTTGTTCATCATTCCCATTGAAGGCGTACAAGGAATTCCTTTCAAAAATTAAATGAATCCCTTTTTATTTTATTCTCTGTGGCCACATTATCTATTTAATGTCTAGTTAAGTTTATTTGTTTACATTTGTATTCCAATTTAGGGCTTTTCCCATCCTTATTAATTAAAAATCGTTTTATACTATGTTACATCTCCCTTCACAGCCAAATAACCCAACTGATATAGTAAGCCTTTCAGTATTACTCTTTTTTAAAAAGTGTAAGTTTTTTGTTTTTAATTGACACATAATAATTGTATGTATTTATAAGGTATGGTGTGATACTTCATTACTATGTCTTTTAACAAATTATTTTGCTTCCTTAAAATGAAAATAATGTCCTCGTTGACTTAGATATTTAACTAGATCTAGATGGAAAAGAAAAATCTGAAGAGCTCACTATGATCAATGAGGTAGTTTCTCTCTCTCTCTCTCTCTCTCTCTCTCTCTCTCTCTTTCTCTGTGTGTGTGTGTGTGTGTGTGTGTGTGTGTGTGCGTGTCATGGCTTGAAGAATAAAATAAATGGCAACAATAGTGAGAGTTAAATCTCTGCAATAGAGAAAAACAGAGAGCAAAAAAAATGTGTGCAAGGAACTTTCATTCAATTTACATGCAACACATATTAATCAACTCATAAGCTTAGAAAGACAAGAAATGTAACTTTATTTTTTAGCCAGATCTGATATTGAGCTGGTGTTCACTAGCACAGGCATAACAGATGTTAGATATTGAAATGTTCCATTATCAGTCAAACGCATTCCTCTCCACTATCACTGCCACCCTAAGCCCTACTCCGCAGAGCCCCAGCCCTCTACATGTCCCAGAAATTTAAAAGATGAGGTCAGGCACAGCAGGCAGCTGCCAGGATTTCTCAGCCAACCTCTGTTCTGATTGGTTGGTAGGAGTGTTATACAGTTGCTAAATATTTCATATTACCCTTGCCTTTATTTAAATTTAATTTCAGTTTTTAGTGGCCATTCCACTGACTGGCAGAAACAATGTCAGTTATGCCAAGGTTTCCATTTGCTTTCCCAGGGGGTTTTACCTAAGTTCCAGAAAGCCTAAATAAGACAAAAGGACTGGATATGGGGATCTGAAGATGAATGTCGCAGAATCTTGCCCTTAGTATTGTTTTCTGTCCATATGGTAGCCACCAAGACACCTCACAGCTGTTGGGGTCTTTGGTTACTGGTTATTGATCCCAGTAATTCCCTGCTGCCTGTCTCCCCTTTTATTCTCAGCCAGTATGCAGGCTTTCAGGGGCTTACCTGAATTTCTCTTGGGAACATGGAAGGTATCCTGCTACTCCTACACAAGGCAGGTATGTGCAAAGCTCAAGGAGCCTATGTCATCTCATTGGTCTACATCAGCACTGTACAGTAGAACTATAAGGCAAGCCACCTGTACAAGCCACAAACATTATTTAAAATTTTCTAATATGCACACTTAAAAAGTAAAATGAAATAGCTGAAATTAACTTTTAAAATGTATTTTATTTAACCTGATATTTCAGATATCATTTCAATATGTAATCAATATAAAAAATTATTAATAAGATATTTTCCATTCTGTTTGTACTAAATCTTCGAAACCAGGGTGTATTTACACTTGACAGCACAGTTTGGACCTTTCAAATACTCAAACCCCACACTTAAATTTTGGGTTAAAAAAACATTCAAATATTGCTTCTGTTTTCACCCAGTGTTGGAATCAGGATTTCACTGGAGCTTAGTTCCTTCCTGGATAATACCTGATCTGCTGGCCTCTGCTCTTACATCCTCCAAACCCATATGGAATTTCTGTATCACTGTTCTCAGCCACTCCCAGACAAAGCTTACATTTTTAGAAGGAATGAGGCCTGTTCCCAAAAACCCTCTGGCCTCCTTTTGTGTAATGCACTGTCATTCTTTCCTGGAGTTATGCTATGCATCAAAAGAGAAGAATACGAGATAATAGGAAACAGGGCAAAAGCCCTCTGTTAATTCTTCAAAACATTTATTTAGTTCCTACTCTAAATCAGAATTCACTTAAATATATCACAGCCTCTCCACATAAAGAAATTGCAGTGACCATAACTGGACATGCACATTTGCCTGGGAAAGCCCCAATGTATGTCTCTTTTCATGGCATAATTAAAAGCTCCCCCTTTCATTTCAAAACTGTCCGTTTGGATAATAAATGATAGTCACCTAATTACAGTCTCTAAATAGTATTACATTATTCCTTATATAGCCCTATGAAATAAATAACATTGTCTAAGTTTGTAAATAAGGATGTGGAGCACCAGGAGGAATTAAGCACTTGGCCACAGTCGCAGAGTCAATTCAGGGGCAGAGTTCATTCACTCTCCCTGACATTAAAGCCCACGTTCTTTCTCCTCCATTATGCATAGCAGTTTTGTTCATCCTAGGTTCTGCAGGGTTGGAAAAAGGTTTGGAGATTTTCCACCTCAATTCCAAATTTACTGCCACTCAGCTGTCAGCTGGTTGAAACTTCGGGCCCTGAAATGTTAATAGTATGTCTACCCTGTCCCAAAAAGGTCTCCTAGGCCAAGCAAATGTAGTTTAATCATTGACAAAACAACCATTAATAACTCTAAACTTTCAAGTGCCAGGTTCACTCAGGGAGAAAATTAAGAGACTTTTGATGACTTTACACATCATTGGTCACTGAGGTTTGGAACGCAATAGTAGCAAGCTGCAAAACCTAGCAGGCCAATTAAATGAAAGAGCTGTAAATAAACTGCCGAGCACCTAACCTCAGAGGTGCATGGAGCTCCTTCCAAAACAGGCATAATCTAGGGGTAGAAAGGGATCAGTGGGTAGATAATTTATTAGATAGGGATCTACTGCTTGAATAGACAGGCAGCAGTGCCCCTAAATAAGGGACTTAGTGGAACAAAGAATGCTTTTGCAGTTGGAGAGGTAATAAGAGGTATGGAAGAAACAGAGATAGAAAAAAATAACTTTAAAGAAGAATGCAGAAAAAAAATCTAGACAATGAAAATTTTATAAAACAGTACTACAGAAAGAAATTTTAAAAGACTAAATGTAGCATTACCAGCTTCGATGATGGAATAAACGGGAAATACTGACCAGCAATTCTCCATTCCTAATGGAGGCAAAGAGAGAAGGAATGAGATTTAATTCAAGCAATAGTGATTAGGTTAAGCACAAGGAACACTTTCTCCATAATAAGGACCAGGCTAGATTTTAAGTACCCCATAACCATCGAAGATCCTCCTGTTACAGTTCAGAAAAGAGGAAAATGGTAGACTTGGGTACACTTGGGCACCCGGAGCACTGTTATTCACTGTGGAGATCTGGATAGCACAAAAAGAAGTGTTTATATATATTATTACTACACGTGTGCTCCATTGCTTCCAATTATATTGAAAACAGTTGCTATCAAGGAACAAACATTGGGCCGTTCTGGGGCTGTAATTTTCAATTCCAGAATGCACCAATAAATATGACATTTAAACAGTGCTTTCAAAGGCTTAAATAAAATGTTTAAATTACAAGAGAATTTTAACATGTTTACAAGTTCTAAGGAATTTTTTTAAAGAGAGAGAGCGTTTATTTACCCGCATTTTTCTTCTCATTCTGGCATCACCTTTGACCCTGGTTATGTTCCCTCAAGACAGGACTTAAAATCCTGAATATGTGGATGCTCTCTTTCCACTCCAAACCTACACTTACACCCCTCCACCCCCGGAGCCCCATAGGTCTTCTAGGATTGAAATTTGCTTGTAATGATGTGCTGGTAAATCAAGTGGCCGCCAAGTAGCTCAGATTTGTAGTGTTTGCTGGTTTTCATGGTGTAAATACTCCCACCATGGTCGATTTCAAGGGCAGCTATATTTAATAAACAGCTTGCAAAATTCCTGAAAACGTCACAGCATGTTTCCATGAGCTTGTGTGGGCATTTCTACCATATTACTGGCAAGAAGAATTTTGCAAATCCAATTCTCTGCCCCAGACAAGAAATATTCCAAACCTCTGAGCAGTCGTATATAAAAACAGCAATAAAAATAACAGCTGCCTCTTGCTAATCACTCTTTATGTGCCAAGATTTGCAGTTCTTTAGAATGACGTTATTAATCCTCTATGAAGAACCTTATGAAGCCATTATCATTATGTCTAGGAACAAAGGCTTGGGGGCTATAACCTGAGCAAGGTCACAGATATTGGAAGTTACAGAAGCAAAATTCAAACCCAGGTCTATTTGACTCCAAATTCCAGGATTCAACTCTACTCTATCCTGCTTTCTTTTCAGTGAATCCAATTATCCTGATGGTTTTTCAAAAGCTTCATTCATCTCTCTTTAGTACTCTCCTGCCACTTTTCTATCTTTATTTTGGCCCCTCCTTATGTATTATTCCTTACAAAAGAAATTTTTGCCAATGGAGGGAAGGACTGTGTCCCAGGCATCTTTATATACCAACAGTGCCCTGTAAGTGCCCTATTAATGTTTCTGGATAAATAAATAAGTTAATTAATGGAATCAAAAAGAATCCAGGTCAGCTCTATTCCTTTGTTTAGACTGCTCAGCATGTCACATTCCCTGGGCATCAAAGCCTCAGGATTAAGGATAGAGCTGGTAATAAGAAGATGCAGTGGAACTGGAACCTTACACTGAAGTTTATGAGATGCTACTACCACATTTTTCTTTGAAAAAAAAAAAAAAGAAAGAAACAACAGCTAAAAGACTTAAGTCAATGTATCTCCAATTGACTGGTGACCTGGGTTTGTTGCTGCCTATATTTATATCTCACATAGTCTTTAAAGTGCAAAACTTTTCAATGGTCATTTCATTGCTTTCCTGCCCACTAAATGATTGAGCATCACCTCTCCAGAGTTGAAGCTATAACCGGTCACCCTGACTCCCAGCTCTTTGACCTATAAAGTAGACTCATAAAAATCACAGCCTGGAAAGCAACATCTGGAACAACCTATAGGCAAGGCTGATAAATCATTTTATACATTCATTAAAAACTTAAGAGGGATTTTGAATGCATAATAATAATCACACTTTAAAAGAATCTCAGCAAGTACTTTTTAAAATGAGGCACATTGGGGCTTTTAAGTAGCAGAAGTAGCAGTGTCCAATAGAGTATTTCTAAGTGTTCTTTTCATAATGTATAAATTAGTTAGGCAAGTCAACCTGCACCATGAAGCCTATGAAACATGTTAAATCCAAGAGATGATAAATTTGATGTTGGTTAGATGTGGAAATCTGACTCATTTCACTTTTTCCACACATACTTGGGCTATAGGTGATCATTTCCTTTTCAGTATGAGCTCCAGATCTCCATTTGATGACCCCAGGGCCCAAGGTAAGAGTTTTATGAATATCCAGATTTGGTATTTTTGTGGCATGCCTTGGGATAACTACTAAATTAAACCAGGAGACACTCTTTCCAAGTATACCATTCTTTCAGTATATGGCACAGAATTATTTTAGCAAGTTTCTTTCTAAAAGACCACTTTTTCTTTGCTTCTCTGAATTAATCAAAGTAACTTTCACATAGAAGGCCCTCAGCAATATTGTCTGATAGACTTATTGAACTTTCGTTCCCACCTTTGAGTGATGTCTTCACTTTAACCTTTTTTGTATATTTACAAACCAATCAGCACACACACCCCATTTTGAGTCCATAAAAAGCCCTGGACCCAACCATACTGGGAGAGAATCCACCTGACTGTGACTGTGAGGGACCCTCTCCAGATAGCCTCTCCACTGAGAGCTGTTCCATCACTCAATAAAATTATCCTCCTTTGCTCATCCTCACCTTTCAATTGTCAGGTATCAATTGTCAGTGTATCCTCGTTCTTCTTGGACTAGAGACAAGAGCTCAGGAACCACAGAATGCAGGTATAAGCTATAGCACAGGTTGGGTGAGTGGCTAGGGCACCTCCAGTGGCAGGCTGGGGTATGAGCAAGGCCCAAGCAGGGAAGTGTCACTGGTTATGGAGGTCCCTGGTTGGCAAAGCGGCTAAGAAAACTCCTGCATCAGTAACATCTCTCTGGTAATTGTGTTGGCTCCAGGAGAGATGAGCTTAGAGGTCTGTTTCAGTCAGTAGTCTATATTTTTATATGCATGTTAATATATAATAAATATGTTTTATATATATGTAAGTAGGTAACACATATGGAGAGAGACAGATTTTAAGGAATTGGCTCACGTGACAATGGGAGCTGTCAAGTATGTAGAGCAGTACAGCTGGCTGGAAACTAAGGTGGAATTTCTATGGGAAACCTCTTGAGGCTTTGAATTGCTTGAATGAGGCCTACCACATTGTGGAGAATAATCTCCTTTATTGAAAGTCAACTGATTGTAAATGTTAATCACATCAGATAAAACACCTTCATGGTAACCCCTAAATTAGTGTTTGAAGAAACAACTGAGCACCATAGCCTACCAAGTTGACACCTACAATTAACCATCTCAGGGAGCCTCAGTTCCCTGTGCTTTTCCCACCTTGGGGATTGTGAAGAACATTTGCAACAGCAGAGGGACTCACAAGCTGCAGTGATAGAAATGACCCCACAAGTTAAGGCCAGGGATGAGTATTTCCCTGGTTGTCTCTGTCCCCTAACATATTTCAGAAAGAACTATATTCTGAGACAGAGTTTGTACATCCCCTGGTTATTCTCACCAAACACAATTTTTCATGAGTAGTATATGGTGTTTTGCCAAAAGAGTTAGAAGATGTCCTGCTTCTCCAACTTTCCCACAATAAAATGAAATGTGGCATGTTCTTTTCATTGTGTATTTTGACTTATTCTGATTGTAAAAGTAATATATGCTTATTTTTAGAATATTTGGAAATTTCTGAAAAGTAGAGAGAAAATTAAAATCACCTTCATAATCCTTGTATTCAAAGACAACTGCTAACAACTGTATTTTCTTCTTCTCAGATAATTCTTTTTTATTGTATTATCTAACATATCCACAAAAATATTTTTCCAAGAAAAAATATTGTTAGTAAAGGACTAAGATGAAAGATCTCCTAATGCCTATTAAAGATATTTCAGTTTCATTTCTTTTTCTCTTAGAACTTCAGTTGATATGTTTCAAAGCAGTGGTTTTGCATTTAATTTTCAATAGCATGTTATATGCTTTTATGCACAACAAAGCATATAAATGTTGAATCACCATGGGTATAGTCTAGGGGTATATTTAGTGCAGTGTTAAATGGCTCTATACCTTTGTAATTTCTGCAAGGGTCTGAAATTAAACTTAATATTATAACCTCCTCTTCTAATTAGATTGACAAAATATTAAGTATTCTATTTATAAGAAGTTTTTTAAGTGGATCTCATAGATAGTATTTAAGAGTCTACACCATACTTTGTTTCTTGCTCCCTCTCCTTTTCTATTCATCTTTTTTCAAACAAGTCTCAAAGTTATCTTCTTTCTTCTGTATTTTTACACTCCTTGTGAAAAAAGAATCATGTAATTTACATGCGTACTATTTATGTTTATATACACTTCTGTTCTCTTTGTCTCATTTTCTGGGAGCTCTGGTTTCAATGTCATACAGATAACAGAAAATGTAAGGCCCAATCACAGGAATGACATAATTAAAAGCAGCTTGTATTGTCTGAAGCTTTGTAGCTTATAAAAGTTGACATTTTTGATAGAAACTCTTTGTCTTCTCCCTCCAGACCTTCTCTTCCTCCTGTCTTTCCTTTTCCTACCCACATGGAAGGAGCTAAAATTTCCTGGATCTCTCTCAGTGCCTCAAGGAATTTTTCCAGGCTCTGCCTGATTCCCATTCCAAAGCCATCTCCTCTAACTGATGTCTCAGGTTCCTCCTGCCATAACCATTTTTTGTTTGATGCTTCAGGTGGACTTTTGGTTTGGTTTCATTCTGGCTTTGGACCTGGATACTGTTTCTTTTTCCCAAGCCTCATGCTCCATAGACCAGGAGGCAGTCCCACTCCTAGCCCTAACAACCAACTGGACCAGAAGAAGCACAGCCAGAAGGGTCCTCAGGCATCACTTATGCCTAAAGAAGGAGGACTACCTAGGTGCCTAAATCATAAACTAGGAATTTTTCTTAGGTCTCATCCTCTCCTGCATTGCCTGTCAGCCTCACACTACCTACCCACCATCCAACACACAAAAACACACAGACACACAATCAAAGGCAAAGTTCTATTGACTCTACCTCTTAAATACTTGTGGAATTTATCTTCTCCTGTACATCTCCATTTGTCAGTCACTAGGTTTAGGCCCTCATAATTTCTTATTTAAATTTTTACAAGTGTCTTTCTGTCTTAGGTTGCCTGGGAATGACCTCTGAAATGAAGATTTCTGTGCAGGAAGTTTATTAGAGAATGCACTAAGACCAACACCTGGAAGGAAGTGAGGGAAATAAGATTAGACAGAAGGAGAAGTTAAACTGCGATGCAGATACAGGAGAGGTGTCAGCTAATCCTACAGGAGCTCTGAAGCTAAGATGGCTCTTCAGAGTTGTCCCAGACTGAGGAAAATGGGCTGACTAACATGTAGAGACCAGTCATTGAACATGGGCTCTTCCCAGACAAGAGCCTCATCCTGAAGGGGTGATCTGGGCAGCACACCACAACACCCACTGTAGATTTCTCTCTTGAAAAGTGGTCAACCAGTTTCCCCGTGTCCTGTCTCTACACTGTTGCCATAGTAATAATTTGTAAACATCAGTATGATTATGCCGTCACCTATTGTATAATGTTTCAATTCTTGGCTATACTTTTTGGAGAAATCTCAACTCTTTGGCATGGCTGGCAAACCCAATGAGATCTGGCCTTGCAAACCTTGCAGCCAGCCACCTATCCTACCACATACCTAAGGGAACCTGAGATCTAGTCACACTACGTTACATAATCTGTCTTACCTCCATACATGCCCTCTTTGTCTTCCATCTACCTCAACCGAAAGCTCTCAACTTTTATTCTGCTAGGTTACATTTTCAAACAGTAGAAATACTATCCAAAAACAGAGTAGGCAATTTCTAAGACTGGGATAGGGAGAAATAGTCAACCAGATTATACTTCCGTGGTTAAAAAAATAGAACAAATGCTGGTTTTAAAAAGAAAATTATAACGGCCGGGAATTTTCCATTCTTATGGTTATGAAGTAAAACCTTAAAGAAATATAGCTAAATAATAACATTGGTTATTCAGTATATCTTTACCAGCTAGAGTCTGCCAGGTGTTTTGCATGTATTATTGCTCATGTTCATGACACTGAACCCTTGCATTATATTAGCCATTTTACAAAGAAACTGAAATTCAAAGAAGTAACTTGTTCATTATAGACATAAGGGACAAAACTGAGATTTGAACCCATGTCAACCAACTCCAAAGCCCATGCTCTTAAAATTTCTTTTACCTAGTTTATTGGCATCAGAGTTTTGGCCAAGAAGAAACAAATGGTCAATTGTGATTTGGTCATAACTATGTCAGAATATATTTTTGTCAAATTTGAAAATGTAATGTTTGTTCAATTATGACAGAGTTTTCTCTTTTGATGAACACCTACCATGAAGCAGTACTACACATACGGGACTCACTTGGCATGAAAAAGAAAAGGTTAAGGAAAGACATGAATATGCTTTTTGGTGATAAAATTCATAGTATCAAGAATGAAATTAAAAGGTAAGAGCTAAATTCATAGCACTTACAATTTGTTAAAACTAATAAACCCATCAGGGAAAAATATAACTTTGTATGACTTACATGTGTGTTACACCGTTCTTCTCAAAAAGTTAAGGACTATACAAAATGTCTCGGAAAGAAGGGTGTTTTCATGCAAAAATGGTTCAAACTGTGGTCTATTTAGCTGTACCCCCCAAAAAAAAATTACATAAGGACAGTAAAATGAATAGAAAAACAAATTATCCAATTTTTTTCAATAAGCAGTAGAAAATAAATGAGACAATAAAGTCCATTCCTGAAGATGAATGAGGCAAAAATATTTTGCACCTATAAATTGTTATTAATTTTGCCTGCCTCTTTATGCTACAGACTCTACTGAGAGCACCACAGAAGGATGGGATTTCTTCATTTATTCATTTATTCATGCAGGAAATATGTATTCAACGGCTACTGTATTACTGAGAAAGCTGAGATACATACAACAAATACCTTGACATCTTCTAGCTTGTATTCTAAGGAGAAACAGACAATAGCTATTTAAGCAAATAAATAAATAGAATAAGTGTTATTAATGAAAATAAGAAAGGAGAATGAGGTTGGGAAAGGACAAGTTTATATAAGGTAGTTGAAGAAGACCCTCTTGAGGAATAATATTTGAACAGGGACATGAATAACAAAAAAAGAAGCTGATAGGAGAAGACAAGTGTTCCAGGAAAAGAGAAAAGCAAAAGTAAACCATAGATGGAGAAAAAGCTTATGCCTAAGTAAAATCCAGAGTACTCTGCCTGGGTGGGAAGAAGTTAGAGAAAGACAGGAGATTACAACATAGAAAGGGTTGGCATCCAATCAGAGCCTTATATGATTTGGAATCTGGAACGTTTATTCTTAATGAGACTGAAAGCTAATAGGCAGCTGTCAGCAGGGGAGTGATGGGATAGAGAAACAACTGCAGAGGAGAAAGAGATAGTGGTAATTCGGACCAAAGTGTAAGCAGTGGAGGTGATAAGAGCTGGTCAAATTCCAGGTATATATTCAAAGTAGAACCATTTGTGGTGATGCAGCTATATGGATTAAAAAGAAAATTGAAGACAACTTCTGGGTTTTTTATCTAAGCAGAAACTAGATCCTTATTTGTCACTTCATATAAAAATCAACTCTAAATGGATCAAAGACCTAAATGTAAGACCAGAAACTATGAAATAGTTTAAAAAAAAAATAGGGAAAATGTTTTAGGACATTGGTCTTCGAAAAGATTTTTATGAATAAGACCTCAAAAGCACAGGCTACAAAAGCAAAACAAACAGAAATAGGATCATATAAAAATTAGAAAACATCTGCACATCAAAGAAAACAATCAAAAAAGTGAAAAGACAACCTACAGAATGAAAGAAAATATTTGCAAACTATTCATTCAACAGGGGATTAACATCCAGAATACACAAGGAACTCAAACTCTCGACAGCAAAAAAACAAACAATCCAATTTAAAAAAAAATGGACAAATGATCTGAACAGACATTTCCCAAAAGAAGACATACAAATAGCTAAACAGATATCATTTCACCCCAGTAAGGACGCTTACCATCAAAAGGACAAAAAAATAACAAATACTGGTAAGGATGTGGAAAAAGGGAAACTCATACACTGTTAGTGGGAATGTAAGCTAGCACAACCAATATGAAGAACAGTATAAAGGTTCTTTAAAAAAAACTACCAATACAACTAGCATATGATCCAGCAGTCCTACTGCAGAGGATATATCTAAAGAAAAGGAAATTATTATATCGAAAAGATATCTGTACCCCCATATTTATTGCAGCCCTATTCACAATAGCTAAGCTATGGAATCAACTTAGGTGTCCAACAGGAGATGAATGGATAAAGAAAATATGGTGTATATGCACAATGGAATACTATTCAGCCATAAAAAAATATGAAATACTGCCATTCACAACAAAATTGATGGAACTAGGTGACATTATGTTAAGTGAAATTAACAACAAAAGGAAAGTTAAACACTGCATGTTCTCACTCATATGCAGATGCTGAAAACAGTTGATCTAATAGAAGCAAAAAGTAGCACCGAGGATAGTAGAGATACCCGCTGAAAAGAGTAGAGAAAATGAGGGAATCATGAGAGATTTGTTAAAGGACACAAAATCACAACTAAATAGGATAAATAAGTGCTAGCGTTCTATAATACTGTAGGATGACTATAGTTATTGAATGTTCCCAACAAAAAGAAATAATATGCTAATCTCCCTCATCTGATCACTATACATTGTATGTATCAAAACAGCACTATATACCACATAAATATGTACAATTATTGTATGTCAATTTTGTAAAATTAAATGAAGCTTTAGAAAAAGTACTTGGTGATACCACTTCACACTAAGAAGGCTCTTTTTTAAAAAGCAATGGAAAATAACAAGTGCTAGAAAGGATATGGAGAAATTAGAACTCTCATACATTGCTAATGGGAATATAGAATGGTACTGCTACTTTTAAAAGCAGTTCTTCAATAAGTTAAACACAAAACTACCATATGACCTTGCAGTTCTACACCTAGGTATATACCCGAAAGAACTCAAAACAGGTATTCAAAGAAGAACTTGTATGTGAATGTTTATAGCAGCATTAATCGCAGGAACCAAAAGTTGGAACCAAACCAAACATCCACAAAACAGTAAATGGGAAAACAAAATGTGATATATCCATACAACAGAATATTATTCAGCTATAAAAAAGAAATGAAGTACTGATATATGCTCCATGGATGCGAAGCATTATGAAAACAAAATGTTTGAAAGCATCATGTGAAGTGAAAGAAGCCAGACACAAAAGTTATCATATGATTCTATTTATATAAAATGTCCAGAATAGGCAAATCTACAGAGAAAAAAAAGACGTGATTGCCAGTGGCTTGGAGAAGGGTAAAATGGGGAGTCATTGATTAATGGGTATGGGGTTTCCATTTGTGGTGATGAAAATTCTCTAAAACTAGGTAGTGGTAATGGTTGTACAATTGTGAGTGCATTAAACGCCAATGAATTGTACACTTTAAAAAGGCTAAAAAGGTGAGTTTTATTTTATATAAATGTCACCACGATTTAAAAAAAAAAAGAAATTGTGGTCCAAAAAAAAAAAAATTCTGCCCAACAGGAATCATGGTAATTGTCTTGCGCAAAGTATCTTCCTTTAATGTGGCAGAAATATTAGTGTGAAACACAGAGGAGCTGTAATCAGTACTAGCAGGAGATTTTAAAAACAGCAAAATCAGACATAGAGTAGAGGAACCATAGAAGAGCCAAATTACAAGTAAGCAGAAACTTTGAGTCAGCAAAAAATACACCATAGAGTAAAGCTATGAGTAGAGGATGGTAGTTAAGCAGAAGTCATAAAATCAAAGGGAACCCCACAGAGAATTGAAGACCCGAGCAGGCCCCATAAAGCCTATTTCCACAGAGAAGACTTGAATTCTGAAAGACTCTTCCTTCTAGTGGAGACTCTAAATTGTGCCTGTAAGCATGGCCCCTGTTGCTTTGGAATGACCTGGCTCTTCACAGACTTTGTGAAACCCCCTCTCCATTACTGCCACATCAGTAACTTATAAATAATAAATCCCCGTTATTTGAAATACCATCATGGTCTTGCAACCAAATATCCTAAGTATGCACTCACTCTGTTTTTCAATGGCTTTCACTTTCCCATCAACGATTAATTAGCAACTGCAATTGTAGGCCAATTTTCTATTTTGTGGGGTTTGGAAGCACAAAAATGGGGAAAGGTTTACAAAAGAAGGGAAATAATGGTATGAACCATGGTTGATGGGGCTTCAGGGTTTGGGATTGCAGGGGTCTGGTGAGTTTTACAGTACATTTATGTGATTACATTGTATCAAATTCCCATTAGGTGGCTTTATTTTCACAGCCAATTAATCACTAGATGTTGGTGCAAGTTGCCCCACGTAGTGAGAGAGTAGACCAGATTTTAAGTGGATCTCGTATACTCAAATTAGAGTTCTGACAATCAGTGAGGCAGCAAGAATCATCCTGATTTCTTTCAGACCAGAAGATTTGCTTGGAATCCAGCTTACGTAAATCAGTGACTGCTTTCTCTTCCTATTTCCACTGGCCTTATGTAAAAGTCTTCACAGATTTACTCTTCACAGAGCCTAGCAGTAAATTGCTTGATAGTTCTAGTTTTCTGTAGAACTAGAGGTAGTAAATGGAGCAGTCAGTCAAATGAGTCTTATTAATTAGTCTTTATAATAATCCCCTGTTCACTTTGCAGTGGGTGAGCTGTAGGTCTCTTCGTTCTCGTTACAGGCAGTACCTGAAAAACATTCATCACAGTGAAAAGGAAGTAAAGAGACACAGAAGGGGGAAGCAAGATACTGAGATGCTGCCAAGTATCCCAAAGTCCATGATGGAGTGGAGATGAAACAATAGACCCAGGTCATTTCTCGTCTAAAGATTCTGGGACAACAGGTAGTGATCTGCAGATGAAGATTCTTGGCAACTGACCTTTCAACTGGAGGCATGTGACAGCCAGCAAAATACCATCAAGGTAAAGCTTTTTTCTCCTAGGGGAGCAACTGACTCACCGCAGCATGTTGTGTGGACTTCGAAGCTGTGGTCTAGTTAACCTTCACCTCCTTCAGTGTGTGGGGCTGTACAGGGCTTCCAGCCCTCCATCAAAAACCCTAACCCACATTCCTGGATTTGATAACTTTGAGTCAAATCAGAGAAAAGCTTGGAAATTTGGACATAGTTGTTTACAAGTCACTCATATTATCTATTAAAGTCTAAATATATTGTCCCTGAATTTGACAGAGCAATACCTGTAGTGAGAGCAAAAATCTTTCGGGGAAAACTTACTCCTCCTGATCTTTACTCCACATATTTCACCGATATTGGACAACTAACCCTTTAAAAAGATTTTGCCTGGGCTCCTTCAAAGCCATGACAAGTACCAAGGTATATCAAAGTTCACCATCCTTTCTATATCTTCCATAATCGTAGTCACCCTTTCTGTCAGACACAAAGTTGAGACATAGGCAATACCTTAAAGCACTCTGTCATCTACACCTATTTGAGTCACATATCTGATAATACTCACTCCTAAAGTTTAATTATGAAAACCACCACCTCTCTATTAAATGATCAAGAACATTCCACACACAACACAGGGAAATGATAGGTCTTCACGTATTTTCTCTGAGTTAATTAATCTACACTCAGCTTCATTTGGCCAAGTTTCTTCCACACCTTTACAACCCTGGTATTCAAAGGAACTCTGAGAAACAGTTACAAATTATGCTTAAATATAGACTGTCAATTTATTTATCTTTTTATCAGCCACTTTCTCTGGAATGCTCCCTCTACAGTCTGGTGTATTGTGACTTTCTTTGAAGTCAGTCAGCTTTAAAAGGGCTCATATCCCACTCATGAAGGCAAAATATATGACTCCTAGCTCATAGCATCTCTTTTAATCTTTCCTTCTGTTTCCTGGGCACTGTGACACTGCTGAAGTTAAAGCTGCAACGGAAACAAAAAATACATCCTCATACATTTCTGTCCTCACACTCACCTTCTGTCTCATCCCTGAATGTTTCGAATTTCAAAGATTTTAATGTGCGTTGAAATGAATAAGACTCTAATGACTCTATCATCTACATTTATGTTCGACAAATATACAATCTAATCTACATAAATATGCATGCATTCTTAATGCATTACCCTAAAGAGAATATCACAAAAGGGGAATTTTAAGATAGTGTACCTAAATTCACAGCTATCTATCACATTTTACACATAGGTGAAATTACCTGAAATCATCATGCATGTATATTTGGGGTCAGAAAGTTTCTGAAATTTTGAAGCAGAGAAAATTGTAACAATCGGGAATACTTCCGACTATGTTCAAAAACATTAATGTTTTTGAAAACTTGCACTTACCAAAATATGTTTTCTTGCTTTTCAAAATCCAGCATTAATTCTTAGGAGATTTTTAACAATTAATAAGATGTGTTTTAAATTTTGAATATTCAGAGTGCAAATCTACTCACTAACTATCATTACCAGCAATAAATCAGGTCTACGGTATCTGTACTGATACACAAAGTAAATAATTCAATTTCCTCATCTTCAAATTGCAGGGAAGGATAAATCAGTATTGAATTATAAGTCTTGAATTGTTTGCACTCACTTGAACAAGCTCAAATGCAAATTGTAATTCTTACATGTATTTTAAACAATCAGAACGTAAAAATTACTGTGTGACAGCAAACCAACTGAAGAAATTCAAATTCAAGTTTGCGTCCATTCTTTTGCAAGCTACCAATAACTAGCTCTGACAAGCTGTGTGTGCTGAGGCAAGAGGCAGCTCTTCCCTTTCAATTTATATAATTTTATTAAATCATTCATATGCATACACTAACCAGATTGTCAGAAATCACTTTAGTGACTGACTTAGTGGATATCTATCATGTGTCAAAGTGATTCTAATTCCAGGTTGGACATTTCACTACCACCAACATCCAAAATATTTACTGAGGTGTATTATGTTAAAAGTATTTTTTGTTCCAACATCCTTAACTTTCTTGCTTTTAGTTCTGGTTGTCAATGCCACAAGAACATTTTCCTGTTGAATGAATTGAAGTCAGCAAATGCTTTCAGATTTCCTTTTTTAAAGTGAACTATCAGCTTCGTTGCTATAAGCTGGTGTTTTCAGACGGGCTGTGTCCTGCTGTCATTGAAGTTCCTGGTCATGACTATTTATGAGAACCAGATGCTTCTTAGTTTTATTGTTGAATTCTTCTATGGATTCTGACAGACAATTTTAGTTTGATTATGATTAGTTAGAACCCAAAGAATCTAGACAGATATTTTAAATTATTATCTAGAAAAGGGTTTCTACAAGGATAGAACCTACATTTTGATGTGGCTAAATCCAAGTACAATGTAAATAAGTATATTTTTGAAGGCTGAGGTTTGGAATTCAAGAATCCAAGAACTCCATGTGAACATTTTCCTTACTATGTACACTTTTTGAAAGTGGTAAAGCAGCAGTTAAACTTCCACCTGTCACCTCTTGGGTTCAGGTCAAGTAATCATGGAGACTTGAGCCTTAAGAAGCTTGATTTTAAAAAAATGCTTTCATGACTATCACAGAGTGTTGGCCACTTCCTTCAGCATTCACACAAATAAAGTATGGGAGAGACAAGCTGACTTACTGAAATTGACAGAGAACAAAAAGACAGGTGGGATAGCTTTGTTTAAAGACAATATTGACTCACTAACATGAAATTTCTGGAGATCAGATAATAATACAATTCTATGAATTGCAGAAAACTCTGTCTCACCCTAAAGTGCTGAGCTGACAGGCAGAATATTGGCTCCTAGAAATTGGAATAAATGTATTCCAGAGGATCTAGAGTAATTAGTAATCACCAATTCCTTGCCTTTCCCAGAAAAAAAAGTGATAAAGTTTCCCATTTAAAAAAATTGAGTTCTAGTTAAACATGGCAAATTAATCCTAGGTGCCTACTTCTTTGAGCCCCACTTAAGTGATTACTAAGAGAAATAAAAATATACAAACGCAAAGGCAAAAGGAATGAGACAGAAGACAACTGCAAGGGAAATATATTAACAAAATTTTCAAAGGTAAAAAGTGGAAAGAGCAGTAGTAACTAACTGACTAAACAGAGGTGAGAAATGTTTAACTCAAGTGCTTATAGAAGTGAGATACTAACAGGAAATGAGCTAACATATCCTACCCACGAAAGGCTCAGGGTTGGAGATACCAGATAAGTGTTAAATGTAAAGTTAAACACATTTCAATGGATGGATTTATTGACAATCTATTTAAATGGAGAGTAGTTGGAAGTCCCATCTCTCCTTCGCAAAAAGAATAAGTAACCACCCCTTCATCAATTTCCCAAAAGAAAATAAAAATTTTTTCTTTGAGAAAACCTAATCAGAGAGAGTTCAGAATAAAGGATGCACAACTATGTTAAAATATATGACCAAAATGAGGATTATTGAAAATGTACATATTGAACTATCGGATGCCAAGGCCTTCCATTGCTCTCAGAATTCTTCTCGGGAGAAACTGAACAGCTCTCCATGTACTGATTTTCAGCACCCTGTCAAAAAAGGGAAGGTTCATCATATTCACATCCTACAGTGAACTCCATCAGAAAAACATTCTGGTGCTTGATGCATACATTTACAATTTACAATCAACATTTCAGTGACTCTTAATTACGAACAGCCAGGGATCACCAGACATTTGAGAAAATCTTCCAGTGTCAAGATGGGCACCAAATTAAACAAAAAGGATGCAAAGAAAAGAGATAACCCAGAAATAATTTTTTAATCCTGTAACTAATAACCTCAAAGAGATAAAGAAAGCAACAAATGCTTATGGAGCTCTTGCTACAGATCAAGCAATGTTCTAAGTGCTTTAAGTGTATTCACTCATTGAATAATCACAACAATTCTATAATGAAGCCCTTATCTTATTTTACAGATGAGAAAATTTAGTAATTTGTCCAAGTTTGCACAGCCAGTAGATGACAGAGCTGGGATTTGAATGTAGGTGGTCTGGCTGCAGGTCCATCATCTTTTAACCACACACTACAACATAATAATGTAAGAAACTACTGTGTGTCAATAAAACAAGTTTCACCAATCAGAATAAGACAGAGCTCTTATAAACAAAAATAAGGTAATTATTCTTTAAAATGTAGTATAAGAATCAAAATATAATTTCAAGAGATCTCCCAGGAAGCTAAGTAAAAAGTCAATCAGAAAAATTTTAAAGATAATAAAATTAAAGATGCGGTATATAAAGCACAGAACATCCTAAAAACCTGCAGAAAGCAAACAGAAGCCCATGGGCAAAGGAATGGACATCCAAATAGCACCACTTTTTAAAATTATTCTTTAAGTTTAGAGGTACATGTGCAGGAAGTACAGGTTTGGTTACATAAGTAAACGAGTGTCATGGTGCTTTGCTGCACCTGTCAACACATCACCTAAGTATTAAGCCAAGCATATATCAACTCTTTTCTCCAATGCTCTCCTCCTACTTCCCTCCCCTAACAGGCCCCAGTAAGTGTTGTTCTCCTCCCTGTGTCTGTGTGTTCTCATTGTTCAGCTCCCACTTATAAGTGAGAACATGCAGTGTTTCATTTGCTGTTCCTGCATTAGTTTGCTGAGGATAATGGCTTCAAGCTTCATCCAAGTCCCTTTGAAGGACATGATCTCGTTCTTTTTATGGCTGCATAGTATTCCATGGTGTATATATGTACCACATTTTCTTTATTCAGTCTATCATTGATGGGCATTTGGGTTGGTTCCATGTCTTTGCTATTGTAAACAGTGCCACGCTGAACATACACATGCATGTATCTTTATAATAGAATGATTTATATTTCTTGGGGTATATACCCAGTAATGGGATTGCTGGGTCAAATATATTTTGGCTCTAAATCTTTAAGGAATCACCACATTGTCTTCCACAATGGTTGAACTAATTTACATTCCACCAACGTGTAAAAGTGTTCCTATTTCTCCACAACCTTGCCAGTATCTGTTGTTGCTTGACTTTTTAATAATCACCATTCTAACTGGTGTGAGTTGGTACCTCAATGTGGTTTTGATTTGCATTTCTCCTGTGATCAGCGGTGTTGAGCTATTTTTCATAGTTTTGTTGGCTGTATATATGTCTTTTTTGAGAAGTGTCTGTTCACATCTTTTGCCCACTTTTTAAGGGGTTGCTTGGTATTTTTTCTTGTAAATTTGCTTAAGTTCCTTGTAGATTCTGGATATTAGACCTTTGTCAGATGGATAGATTGCAAAAATTTTCTGCCATTCTCTAGGTTGTCTGTTCACTCTGATGATAGCTTCAATTGCTGTGCAGAAGCTCTTCAGTTTAATTAGATCCCATTTGTCAATTTTTGCTTTGGTTGCAACTGCTTTTGGCAATTTCATCACAAAGTTTTTGCCCATGCCTATGTCCTGAATGGTATTGCCTAGTTTTTTTCCTAGGGTTTTAACAGTTTTGGGTTTTACATTTAAGTCTTAAATCCATCTTCAGTTAATTTTTGTATAAGGTGTAAGGAAGGGATCCAGTTTCAATTTTCTGCACATGGCTAGCCAATTCTCCCAGTGCTGTTTATTAAATAGGGAATCTTTT
>CAUYLG010031885.1:0-22505 GCA_963573385.1 Cacajao melanocephalus
TAATAAAAGCTATTTAGAACAAATGCACAGACAATATCATACTGAATGGGCAAAAACTGGAAGCATTCCCTTTGAAATCTGGCACTAGACAAGGATGCCCTCTCTCACCACTCCTATTCAATATAGTATTGGAAGTTCTAGCCAGAGCAATCAGATGAGAAAAAGAAATAAATGGTATTCAATTAAGAAAGGAGGAAGTCAAACTGTCTCTATTTGCAGATGACATGATTGTATATGTAGAAGACTCCATCGCCTCAGCCCAAAATCTCCTTAAACTGATAAGCAACTTCAGCAAAGTCTCAGGATACAAAATCAATGTGCAAAAATCACAAGCATTCCTATACACCAATAACAGGCTTAAAGAGAACCAAATCAAGAATGAACTGCCATTCACAATTGCTACAAAGAGAATAAAATACCTAGGGATACAACTAACAAATGATGTAAAGGACCTCTTCAAGAAGAACTACAAACCACTGCTCAAGGAAATAAGAGAGGACACAAACAGATGGAAAAACATTCCATGCTTATGGTAGGAAAAATCAATATCATGAAAATGGCCATAGTGCCCAAAGTAATTTACAGATTCAACGCTATCCCCATCAAGCTACCAATGACCTTCTTCACAGAACTGGAAAAAGAAACACCTTAAACTTCATATAGAACCAAAAGAGAGACCACATAGCCAAGTCAATTCTAAGCAAAAAGAACAAAGTTGGAGGCATCACATTACCTGACTTCAAACTATACAACAAGGATACAGTAATCAAAACAGCATGGTACTGGTACCAAAACAGAGATATAGAATAGTGGAACAGAACAGAGGCCTCGGAGGCAATGCCACACATCTACAACCAACTAATCTTTGACAAACCTGACAAAAGCAAGCAATGGGAAAAGGATTCCCTGTTTAATAAATGGTGTTGGGAAAACTGGCCAGCCATATGTAGAAAGCAGAAACTAGACCCCTTCCTGACACCTTACACTAACATTAACTCCAGATGGATTAAAGAACTAAACATAAGACCTAACACCATAAAAGCCTAGAAGAAAATCTAGGCAAAACCATTCAGGACACAGGCATAGGCAAAGACTTCATGACTAAAACACCAAAAGCATTGGCAACAAAAGCCAAAATAGACAAATGGGATCTAATCAAACTCCAGAGCTTCTGCACAGCAAAAGAAACAGTCAATAGAGTGAATCGGCAACCAACAGAATGGGAAAAATTTTTGCAATCTACCTGTCTGACAAAGGGTTAATATCCAGAATCTACAAAGAACTAAAACAGATTTACAAGAAAAAAAAAACAAACAAGCCCATTCAAAAGTGGGAGAAGGATATGAACAGACACTTTTCAAAAGAAGACATATATGAGGCCAACAAACATCTGAAAAAATGCTCATCATCACTGGTCATTAGAGAAATGCAAATCAAAACTACACTGAGATACCATCTCACGCCAGTTAGAATGGCGATCATTAAAAAATCAGGAGACAACAGATGCTGGAGAGGATGTGCAGAAATAGGAACATTTTTACACTGTTGGTGGGAGTGTAAATTAGTTTAATCATTGCGGAAGACAGTGTGGTGATTCCTTAAGGATCTAGAAATAGAAATTCCATTGACCCAGCAATCCTATTACTGGGTATATATCCAAAGGATTATAAATCATTCTATTGTAAGGACGCATGCACATGAATGTTCATTGCAGCACTGTTTACAATAGCAAAGACTTGGAACCAACCCAAATGCCCATCGATGATAGACTGGACAGGGAAAATGTGGCACATGTACACCATGGAATATTATGCAGCCATAAAAAAAACAACGAAGTTCGTGTCCTTTGTAGGTACATGGATGAACCTGGAAACCATCACTCTCAGCAAACTGACACAAGAAAAGAAAATCAAACACCTCATGTTCTCAGTCATAGGTGGGTGTTGAACAATGAGAACATATGGACACAGTTAGGGTAGCAACACACACTGGGGTGTATTGGGAGGGACTAGGGGAGGGATAACAGGGGGTGGGAAGTTGGAGAGGGATAACATGGGGAGAAATGCGAGATATACGTGATGGGGAGGAAGGCAGCAAACCACACTGCCACGTGGTCTTATGCAACAATCTTATATGTTCTTCACATGTACCCCAAAACCTAAAATGCAATCAAATAAAGAAAAGAAAGAAAGAAATAATTGAGTATGTTCTATTTCCATCAAGGAAGTATGCTTGAAATCAATAACAAATAATTAGAAATAAAACTACATGGGGATTAAACATACTTCTAAA
This sequence comes from Cacajao melanocephalus, assembly GCA_963573385.1. NCBI lineage: Eukaryota > Metazoa > Chordata > Mammalia > Primates > Pitheciidae > Cacajao > Cacajao melanocephalus. The sequence goes on from CAUYLG010031885.1 coordinate 2,293, forward strand.
TATGTAAAAAACAAAAACAGGAATTAAAAACATCTTACACTAAGTAATAATAAGCAACGTAACAAAATATTTGGAATTCAGCTAATGTAGTATATTAAGGAAATTTCTGCCTCAAATATATAAGTAATCTAAAAGAAAGGAAGCTGAAAATTACCAATTTTGGCTTCATTTTAAGAAACTAGAAAAAAACAACAAATGAAAATCACAGAAAATGCAAAAGAAAAAACATAAAGAAATAGAAATTAAATATATAATAGAGAATATCAATAGTCTAAAATTTTTCTTTAAAAGGAGCATAAATATTGATAAACTCCTAGTAAGACTTATTACCAAAAAAAAAGAAAATACAAATCACTAATATCAAAGGGAAAAGAGGGAACTTAACTATAGCTCTTATAAATACAAAAAATAAGAGAATATTGTGATATGAACTTAACTATAGCTCTTATAAATACAAAAATAAGAGAATGTTGAGAATGAAGCAAATATATTTGGCAATTTGAAAAAAATGGATATATTTCTCAAAAATTGAATTAATAAAAGTAGGCAAAAGAAGAAACATAAAATATAAATGGTTCAATATTTATTAAAGGAATTGAATACTTTTTTCAAAAAGCTGCTCACAGTGAAAAATCTAAGGTTCAGAAACTTTAACAGTGAATTCTTACAAACACTTAAGAAAGAATAACTCAATCTTGAAAGAAAATAAAAACATATAAAAACTCTTCCAGTGAATTCAGGGGGATACTTTTTTTTTAAGAACCCAAAACCCATAAAACGTCATTATAAGACAGGACATTTGCATTCCTTGCCCATAATTTTTTTGGATATTATCTTATTTTTATTAGTCTATGTAAGTGTATTTCCTATAAAAAAATAACACATTTTAAAACTCTATGGCTCTTGTGAATCATGATATATTCACTCATTGTCAGTGCGTCACACAAGACATTCTTGAGCATGCTGCAGTCATAAGCAGTTACAAACCCTCAGCTGCTTAACAAATGAAAGGCGTGTCTCACTCAGGCTGTATGTGGGGCTGGCAGAGCTTCTACCTTCTGAAACACTACCAATCAAAAAGTTTCCAGGATGGTGTGTTTCCAGGACAATGAGTTTCCAGGATATTGGCGTTAACAGACTGCTGCCATTATAGGTATGAGTCTACACAGGAAGATTGTGTTTAGTTTTCCATACTTTAATGTCTTCTTTGCCTAAGTGTCTTTTCTTTTCTCTATTGGATGGTTCTATCCATCCTTCTTTACTTCAGTGATAGCCCACGCAGGAAGTCTTTTTGCTGAAGACCTTCCACGTCCTACAGATTGAGTAGAACAATCTACTCAAGCTAAAGAACAGTTTCTTTTTTTTAACAAATGCTATCCTCCTTTAATTTATTGAATAGCCTATGTACTGCCATGTTAGGCAGTACATTATTTCCAGTCAAGGAACACATTTCAGAGGAAATGAAAGATAACAATAGGCTCATGTCCACAGAATTTACTAGGTCTAACACATCTTCATCAGTTAAAAGCAGCTGTCCTAAAAGAACAGAAAGGACTGCTAAAAACTCAATTATGGTGCCAATCAAGAGACAAAACATTAAGAGGACAGGATTCTGGTTTACAGGATTTAAAATAGACTTTGTATCAGACATCAATCTGTAGAGCTGTCTTTTTCCATATTCAGAACTAATAAGTCCAACAACCAAGAAGTAGAAGTTCAAATAGCTCTTCTCATTATTTCGCCTAATCACACACTCACAATTTTTGCCACTTGTCTCTACACCTTTGAGCTGTACTTGTTTAGAAGTCTTGGAACGCAGGGAAAGAATGATTCCACACTCTCGATTCTACAAAATTAAAAGTTGAGACTGCCAACTAGTATTTTGGGCTACTCATGCCACTGGACCAAAGTAAAAGTTACTCTACTGACTAGATAACTTATCACAATTAACAAGAGGAAACTTGGCTGATGTTACATATGAGGGCAGGCGTCAGTGGATTCTCTGAGGTTCCTCTTAATAATTTTATCTCCATACTTTGGTCCAGTGGACCAAAGTAAAAGTTACTCTACAGACTGTGGCGACTTACCACAATTAACAAGTGGAAACTGGGTTGATATTATATAGTGAGGAAAGGTGTCAGTGGATTTTCTGAGGTTCCTCTTAATAATTTTATCTCCATATGAAGAGTTAATGAAAATCTAATTCAACCAAAAAAAAAAAGAAGAAGAAAAGCAGAGCCACAGAGGATTCATATCCTTCAAAAATGAAGGTGTGAATTATTCCATCAAATAAAGAACGCTGAACAGCTGACACCGTGGGTGAGGGCAAAGGAAACATAGATAGAACCATAGACACAAGAAATTAGAAATATCACCTACAGTGATTGACCGGTTAACATATAAGGACTGTGGCAACTATGCATATTAAATTTTTCACCAAGAATGCATGTTAACTTTTTTCATCTTTCCTCTTCTCCCTCCTTTTTTTATTTTCTAAAACTCTTGCAAGAAATTAACAAAGAATGACATATCCAAGATGGCAGAACAGGACTTTCCACCACTCATCTCATTACAGAAACATAAATTTGAACAACTATCCACAAGCAAAACCTGGTGTATAGTACCTTAACAAGAGCTAAATAATTCAGGCGAGAGATCACAGCACCTGGGTGTAGCACAGAAATAAGAAAAGATGCATTGATGTTAGAAAGGACAGGTTTATGTTATTTGTGTCACCCCCATCCCCCAAGTCCAGGCAGCATAGTGTGGGGAAAGATATCCCTCTCATGGGGGAAGGGGAGTGAAGTGGTCACCTAACTTTGCCATGGACCCCTGACCAAGCAGGCACCAATGGCCTCAGGTTCCAGGCCCACCCCATTGCCAATCCTGCCCCAGCAGCCCTAGGCTGCAGCTTAATTCCTGCAGACTCATAGTCCAGACATGCCCCAGGTTCCAAAATAGTCTGTCAAGTCCAAATAATTGTCTTTACAAAATTCAGTGAGCTACAAGAGAACACAGATAACTAAGCAAATACCAGAAAACAATACACAAACAAAATCAGAAGTTCAATAAAGAGATAGAAACCATGGAAAAGAACTCAAAAAGAAATTCTCTAACTAAACACAATGACCAAACAGAAAAATTCCATGGAGAGCTCCAATAGTACACTAAATCAAGCAGAAGAAAGAATTAGTGAGCATGAAGACAGGTAATTTGAAATTACCCAGTCAGAGCAACAAAAAGAAAGCAAAAAAAAAAAAAAAAAAAACCTACAAGACATATAGAACATCATCAACTGAATCAATATATGCATTATGCACTTCCCAGGAGCAGAGAAAAAAAAAGGACAGAAAAGTTACTTAAAAATATAATGACAGAAAACTTCTCAAATCTGGAGTAGAAAATGAACATCTAGATTTGTATATATATATATGCCTTCCTATGGATGCTCTCCAAAATTTTCACTGTTTTTTCCTATTATCTGTGATGTAATAGAAATAACTTTGAATCCATTCAATAATTCCTAAGCATAAAAGCTTTATATTAGTAATAAATTAGTCATGGCATACTTCAAAATGGATCTTGAGGTGTGCACAACAATGATTCACTTGAGAAATACAACCCAACTCTAAAATTCCTCAAGATGAAAAAATAATCCATTTTAAAAAGCACATTTAGTTAACAATTACTCAGAATCTACAAGTAAAGAAAATGTTTAGATGATTTTAAATGGTCTTTTGAATTTATAATTACAAAAAAATCTCATACAATAGAACCTGATGCTAATTTTGACTATATCTCAAATTTCAATAATGCCTCAGAAAAAAAAAAAGGTCCATTCCTGAATAGCTTACACCAAATTAATCTAATTCCTATGATTTCCAAGACATTCACAGTTATATTAACTAGCACTGCATTTGTCATTCCCTTTAAGCAGTTCATCCTGATCTTGTACCAGTTATGTCACAATCAAAAATATTATAAATCAACTGTTAGCATTATCTTACCTTGCAGAATTTTATTTCAGCAAGCTATACTATGTTCTGATTGATTAGCTACATTTTAAATCTTGTTTAATAATCCTGTTTTTGTAATTTGTTATTAACAATATCTTGCAAAGATGGTCCAATTTCTATAACAATGCATTTTAATAACACCTTGTTCATGCAAGTCTATACTGTAACATTTGTCTTTGTTTGGAGTGCTATAACAAAATACCATAAACTGGGTAGCTTATAAACAGAAATTTATTTCTCACAGTTCTGTAGGCTGGGAAGTCCAACATCAAGACACAAACAGACTCAGTATCTGGAGAGGCCTTGCTTCCTCATAGACAGTACCTTCTCTGAGTCCTCATGGTAAAATGGGCCAATTAGCCCCCTTGGGCCTATTTTATAAGAGTACTAATCCCATTTATGAGTTCTCCACCCTCATGACATAATCACCTCCCAGAAATTGCTACCTCCTAATACCACCACCTTGGGAGTTAGGATTTCAACATACGAATTTTAAGGGGATACAAACATTTAGACTATAGTAACATTACCATGGGGTCCAACTTTTTAACTCTAAATTTTACTTTGATATATTTGTAAATTCAATCTGAAACAATTAACTACTCATTTTTAAATTTAATCTGCTTTACTGTTTTCAATTTACTCAGTATTAGGTATTTATTAATAATAGAAATTCAGAAAAAATTTATAGCCACACCATTTAACACACAGGTCAACGGGAGTAAAAATAAATCACTGAGGAGTCTCAGATGTCAAGATGAATTCACATTGAAAAGATAAAAAAATTGCACTATGAGTAAAATGAGTCAAACCTACAGTAAATCTTTTGCTCCATACACAAGTTCAACTTTCATATATGTCCTAAGAATTAATGTTCTCTGACCTACAAAGGATGTTCCATGAAATAATCTCTCATATACTAATTCTGTACTTTGGCTTAGCTTCAATAATTTTGTTGAACTTTAAAAATATAGAAGTATCAATCTAACCAAGGACATTACAGCAGGCTACCAGTTACCTCACTCAGGTCCTAATATAATTTTTATGTTATGCAGCCTCCTCCATGATTTCCATATAATGAAAATATTTGATTGTAGGAGTCTTCTTACCATATCTGATACCTTTGTAGTTCTTTCTGCTCTTGACAAGAAAGCAGCATATTTTTTAGTCAAGTTAGGTAATTCATCAGAAATTCCACCATACTGTGAATATCAAAAAGCATGTTGAAAGAATGGGTTAAAAAGAGTACACCATTTATTTTTATCAATGCAAGAGGCACTATAAATAATAAGTTTGCAATGAAGGTCATCAATATTGTCGAGCATTAAATAAAGACACATTTATTTTCAAAATAAAATTTTCAAAATATGATACAGAAATAAAAAGCTGTAAATCAATGAGATACTAAATTGGAAAAAGTTGATTATATGAAACTCTAGATAAGTATAATGGATCTGTACACATTACTTAAATAGATTAGCCATACTCTAATGTCAAATTCAAACATCAATTCTTGTTCTATTTCATAACCAGCAAGTTGCTCTCTCAATCATATATTAGTATAATATATTTAGCCAATTACATAGTATTATTTGTTAACAATTTATTGTTAACAAAAATATATTCACAATTAATAATTTAATGATGTGGCAATTAAGGGTTAATATATTTTCTAAGTAAAATGACCCACTTACTCTCTTAAATATCATAATTCTTTGTATGCATTGAAGATTTAAATTAATAGGCTAGAGGAATCCAGTAATCTAATATTTTAATGAGCAATTAATCCTTGTGATGCTCTTTCTAATTTGTCATACAATTTATTTGTATTCAGTTAATAAATGGAATAAACAGCAGCAAATCCTCCATTTATGAAAAAAGGACAAGAATCTATTTTTCCTTTTTTAAAACACTTCATTGTTTTTATTTCAGAATTTGAGATTCACAGTTAATATTTCAGAATTTGACACACAGTAGAGAATAGACATCTCTCTTTCTTTGTCCATTTTTTGGTAACATTAATTTACTAAAACATCCATTACCCACCTAATGTATTTATGACACAATCTGCCTCTCTACCCAAAATGCTGAAGATGGCACTTCTCCACTTTTTTCCACATGATATTATTCCAACCTAACTACTCAAAATAATATAGGTAGCTTCTATCACTTTCAAAAATAGAACAATCACAGTCATGTCTTTTAAAAACATGAAAGCCTTTGAATATAGAATATCTAAGCCAGCATTATTATTTTGTTTAGCTTTTAGATTGTTTGAAGCTGAAAAGCAACTTATTTGTGTAATTCTTTTATTTCAATAGCTTTTGGAGTACAAGTGGTTTCTCTTCACATGGATGAATAGTATAGAGGTGAATTCTAAGATTTTAGTGCACCCATCACGTGAGTAGTGTACACTGTACCCAAATAAGTAGGTTTTTATCCCTATTCACACCCTCCCCTTTCTGAGTCTCCAAAGTCCATTACGTCACTCTGTGTGCCTTTGCATAGCCATGGCTTAGCTCTCAGTTATCAGTGAAAACATACAGTATTTGGTTTTCCATTCCTGAGTTACTTCACTTAGAATAATGGCCTCCCACTCCATCCAAGTTGCTGCAAAAGACATTATTTTATTCTTTTTTATGGCTGAGTAGTATTACTCAGCAGCAATATTACTGCGTAGTATATTACATGGTGTGTACAGACCACATTTTCTTTATCCACTCATTTGTCAGTGGGCACTAAGATTGGTTCCATATCTTTGCAATTGTAAATTTGGCTGCAATAAATATATACATGCAGGTGTCTTTTTAATATACTGACTTCTTTTCCACTGGGTAGATACCCAGTAGTGGGATTCCTGGATGAAATCGTACATCTATTTTTAGCTATCTAAGAAATCTCCATACTGTTTTCCACAGAGATTGTACTAACTTACATTCCCACCACCAACGTATAAGCATTCCCTTTTTATGACCCCAACATACATTGCTTTTTGTTTTTTGTTTTTTATTTTGTACTTTTTAACAATGGCCATTCTTGGATGGGTACACTGGTTCACACCTGTAATCCCACAACTTTAGGAAGCCAAGTTAGGCAGTTCACTTGAGCTGAGTTCAAGATCAGCCTGAGCAACATGGTGAAACCCAATCCCTACAAAAAATACAAAAATTAGCTGAGTGTGGTGGCATATGCCTGTGTTCCCTGCTACTGGAGAGACTGAGGTAGGAGGATCACTTGATCCTGGTAAATCAAGGCTGCAGTGAGCCACAGTCACATTAATGCACTCCAGCCTGGGTGAGAGAGTGAGACCCTGTCTCAAAAAGTAATAATACTAACAATGGCCATTCTTGCAGGAGTAAGGTGGTATCTCATTGTGGTTTTAATTTGCATTTCCCTGATGACTAGTGATGTTGAGTATTTTTTCATATGTTTGTTGGCCATTTGTATATCTTCTTTCAATAAATATCTATTCGTGTCAGTTCCCCACTTTTTCATGAAAGTATTTGTTTTTTTCTTGCTGATTTGTTTGAGTTCCTTGTAGATTCTGGATATTAGTCCTCTGCTATTCCAACAGTGGCCCTAGTGAGGGTCAGAGAAATTCACTGGCCACTGGGATAATGTTCCATGGAGGAGCATATCTGTCTCTGATGTACAAATGAGTTTGTACAGGGAGTCAGAAGTAGTAGGTGGCAGTAAACCCCATCCAGCTCCTATACACTTGGCAAAGCAAGTCTCACACCTGGTAGCAGCAGCTGTCTATGTTCTAAGCACTTAATACTCAGAACTCAAAATGCCCCAGGCCATAAGCCTTCCCCACAGATACCGCAACCAGCTTTCAAGACGTGCTCCTCCCAGTCTGCCTGTAAAACCAGGGTGTGCAGCTCCTGCACTTGTGGCTGCAGCACACTTCCCACCTGCTCCCTGGTTCTGGCCAAGGGAACTAATCCTCACTGGATATTATATCACAAATTTCAGTTGGGAGCTTTTCTCAACCTGCAACCACTGCCTGAGTTAGCTAGCAGACTTTTGCTAGATCCCCAATGACACAGAATCAGGAATGGCTTCCCTTGGTTTGCACTGGAGACTGAAAATGCCTGCAAGGCTCTTCCCACACTGCTAATACTTTTATATTCCCCATTGCTCCTTAAATCAGTTCTAGCACCGGGTAGAGTTACGGCGTTCCCCTATCCGTGGATTGCCAGGTTCCCCAGTGTGGGTGTATATACTGAAGGCATTCTTTCTGCCTTTCACACTCCGAGGACTTAGTTTTTCACATGGCTCACTGTGTGGGCCGCAGCTTGCCACTTCTTTCAAAGGGTCTGTGATTTCTTACAGTTTTCCTGTTAAGTTCCTGCATTGCTTTTCAGAAAAAAAAGTTCACAGTGAGAATTGCTATAAACTATTTTGTCTTTTCAAATAGAATAGACATGCTAATTAGCACTTGCCTCCAATCTGCCATCTTGGGAAAAAAAGAAATTTCAATAATTTGATTACTGTCATATATATGGTACTAGAAATTATTACATAAAAAAGCTCCAAAACATTTTGCAGTTTTTAGTGCTTAGGGGGTAAAAGTTAGCAATTTTGAATGACATTACCAAGAAATTAATTATTCATTGGATGGCTTTGGCTCTAGAGGAAATCGGTAGTTTACAAAAGACCACATTTCAACACAATTAATTAAAAATAAATTCAGGTAAAATGTAAAAAAATCCTGTTTTTAAAGACATTATTGAGTTGTAGAAGTAGCATAGACCAAAAGGCTACAATTCTGACAAAAGTAGAGCCTCTGAGAGGTGAGCTACTGGTCTGCAGGTATATTCTCCCTCAGGGCATTTTCTGATAAAGGCAACAGAGTAAAAATTTTAAGATTTGGCCTGGTGGAGAAATGCTACTAAGGAACTGTGTCTTATTGGGCCAGAATGACAAAACTGCAAATTTTAGGAGCCTCAAAACACATAGCCTATTTCTTGATAAAGATATTTGCAGGAAATAAAGGCAGTGTGAGGCTAAAAATATAAGCCAACAAATTGAAATACAGAGGTATCAAAGAGTAAAGTTAAGAACCTGATAGAAAGAAGGGCCCTCAAAAACATCAGGCTCATATTTGATATCCCCAGAATACTACACTTAAGAAAATAAAACAACCAAGAGGTAAATTAAGTAATAGCAAAATGTAATTAGCACAGTTCATAATTGGATTAAGGTGATTTTATCTCACCTATATCTGCCTTGCAGAGGAAAGTATGAAACCTCCCCAGTAGAAAAATAACATCACTTAAAATCTTTACAATGTTTTATACATATTATCTGGTATGCTATTAAAAATTATGGAGCATGCCATAAACAAAATGCATGATCAAAAATCAAGAGGAAAAAAGCCATAAAATAACAGACTAATGGGTGATCCAGATATTAGAGTTTGCAGTTAAAAACTTTTTTAAAACTATGATTAGGAGCAAAATATAATAAAATAAAAATGTCTATAAGTTAATAATATGTGAATAGGAAGGACTATGATGGGTCTGAAATTTTGCCCTACTTCAACCTAGTAAGTTAACCTGCTGCAGTTTCACAGAAAAATGCAAAACTTCTGAGTCAGAGACAAAGGACTTTATTACTCATGGCATAACAAACAGCATGACAACAGCACATTTGCATCAGTCCTCCTTGCCCTAAAGTCCTACTGGGGACAAGGCAGATGGGGAAAAATAAATACCTGCACACAAAGTGGGCTTTGTTATGGAAGAAAAACTGTGAGCTCTGGGAACCTGAATCTTTTATAAAGAGCACTAAGCACTCCCTCTGCTTAGGAGGGAGACATTGTATCTTTGAAGGCTGTTTGCTGTACAATCACCTGTAAAAAGGAGGTCCAAGCAAAGGTGTGTAGAAACACAAAACACACAGAGAATTGTCTCTTAATGATTGAAAAAAAGAATTAAAATAGATGTTTACACAGAAAATAAACTTCTTTGAGCACATATACATAGAAAACAACCCTCAGAAAAATAAGTTTAAATAAACATTAAAAACCTGAGAAAAATTAATGTCTAAATTATAAGAATTAATCCCACAAATATAAATTTTACATATAATAAAACACATAATAATTCATGTATCTGCAATTAAGGGCAACAGATTTCAATGTAGTTATGTAACAATTTCCACCTTTAAATTGTTGTGCATATATTTTCTGGTTTGTTTTGTTTTTCATTGTTCCTGCTATTGTTCTCTTAAAATCATACCATACATCTTAGAACTGTAATACAGAAAATTCAGTTATTACTTTCACGGAACTGAAACATGAAACCCTACAGTTTTCACCTATTGGTCTTGACAGAATTCCGTATGTCACACAGAACTTTCTCCATATTAGAAAGCTTTCCATTTTAAAACCAATGTCTAGTTTATTCTCTGTAAGTCTTTACTGCTCTGTATTAAACATCTTCACTTTTTTCAAATGTTCTTTGGGTGACATGGTTGAAACTTGTGCACCTTCACCATTCTGATCACCTTCCCATGAACACATCCTCAGAGCATATTCAAACACTATATTTTTCATCTCTAGAAATTCAATTTGTGTCTTTATATTTCTGCCATTTCTCTATATTTAATATGTTCAATACTTATCCTACTTTCCTTAACATATGGAATATTGTTATAATGATTGTTTGACATCTTTTTCTATTAATTATAACATGTAATTTCAAGAGAAACCTAAGAGCTTGATATTCAATGTAAATAATATTATTTTGGTATGAATGTATTACCTGATAATCAGCAGGCCCAGGGGTAACACAAGCTTCTTTCTGAACCAAGAAGAAAGTCCGAGGAACAGAAGAACCAAATGCACATTTCTTCTGTTTCTTTGAGCAGATATTTCTAATATTGGCAATTGTAGTATTGTTCAGGATATTATAAAACCCAGGACCTAAAATTATTTAAAAATATCATATATAAGAAAAAGCATGCTTTTATTTGCACCTTTTGAACTGAGTAATTTTTAATTAAGGTTTTTTTAAGAAAAAAATTACATATTGCTGGCATAAATGCAAAATGGCATAGTCACATTTTCAAATTTTGTTGAGTTCTTATAAAGTGAACATATATTTGCTGATATAATTTGGCTGTGTCCCCACACAAATCTCATCTTGAATTGTAATTCCCACAATTCCCATGTGTCATGAAAGGAACCTAGTGGGAGATAATTGAATCAAGAGGAAGGATCTTTCCTGTGCTGTTCTTGTGATAGTGAATAAATGTCATGAAAGCTGATGGTCTTAAAACTAGGAGTTGTCTGCTGCCACATCAGACATGACTTTCACCTTCTGCCATGATTGTGAGGCCTTCCCAGTCATGTGGAACTATAAGACCATTAAACCTCTTTCTGTTGTAAATTGCCAAGTCTTAGGTATGTCTTTATTAGTAGCATGAAAACAGACTAATATAATAAGCTGGTACCAGTAGAGTGGGGCACTGCTGTACATACCCAAAAATGTGGAAGCAACTTTGGAACTGGGTGACATGCAGGGGTTGGAACAGTTTACAGGGCTCAGAAGAAGACAGAAAAATGTGAGAAAGTTTGGAACTTCCTAGAGACTTATTGAATGGCTTTGACCAAAATGTTGATAGTGATATGCACAATAAAGTCCAAGCTGGGGTGGCCTCAGATGGAGATAAGAAACTTGTTGGGAACAGGAGCAAAGGTGACTTTTGTCATATTTTTGCAAACAGACTGGTGGCATTTTCCCCCTGCCTTAGAGATTTGTGAAACTTTGAACTTGAAAGACACGATTTAGGGTATCTGGCAGAAGAAATTTCTAAGCAGCAAAGCATTCAAGACATGACTTGGGTGCTGTTAGAGGCATTCAGTTTTATAAGGGAAGCAAAGCATAAAAGTTTACAAAATGTGCAGCCTGACAATGTGATATAAAAGAAAAAGCCATTTTCTGAGGAGAAATTCAAAAATTTGCGTAAGTAATGAGGGACCCAATGTTAATCCCCAAGACAATGAAAAAAATGTCTCCAGGACATGTCAAATGTCTTCATGGCAGCCCCTCCCATCACAGGCCCAGAAGTCTAGGAGGAAAAAATGGTTTCATGGGCTGGGCCCAGGGTCCCGGCACCGTGTGCAGCCTAGGGACTTGGTGCCCTGCATCCCAGCCACTCCAGATATTGCTGAAAAAAGCCAACATAGAGCTCAGGCCAGGGTTTCAAAGGGTACAAGCCCCAAGCCTTGGCAGCTATGTATGGAAACACCTGGATGTTGAGGCAGAAGTTTGCTGCAGGAGTGGGGTCCTTATGGAGAACCTCTGCTAGAGTAGTGCAGAAGGGAAATATGTGGTCAGAGCCACCACACAGAGTCCCTATTAGGGTACCACCTAGTGGAGCTATGAGAAGAGGGCCACTGTATTCCAGACTCCAGAATGGTAGATCGACTGACAGCTTGCACCATGTGCCTGGAAAAGCTACAGACAAAACACCAGCCCATGAAAGCAGCCAGGAAGGAGGTTGTATCCTGCAAAGCCTCAGGGATGGAGCTTCCCAAGACTGTGGGAACGTACCTCTTCCATCAGTATGACATGGATGTGAGACAAGGAGTCCAAGGAGATTATTTTGGAGCTTTAAAATTTGACTGCCCCTCTGGATTTCAGACATGCATGGGGCCTGGGGCCTCTTTGTTTCAGTCTATTTCTTCCATTTGGAATAGGTGTGTTTACCCAAGGCCTGTATCTCCATTGTATCTAGGAAGTAACTAATTTGCTTTTGATCTTACTGGCTCATAGGTGAAAGAGACTTGCCTTGTCTCAGATGATACCTTGGACTGTGGACTTCTGAGGTAATCCCGAAAGGAGTTAAGACTTTGGGGACTGTTGGGAAGGCATGATTGGTTTTGAAATATAAGGACATGAGATTTGGGAGGGGCCTGAGGTGGAATGATATGGTTTGGCTCTGTCCCCACTCAAATTTCATCTTTAACTGTAGCTCCCACAATTATTATTTGTCTTGGGAGGAACCTGGTGGGAGGCAATCGAATCAAGGGACTGGGTATTTCTCATGTTGTTTTCATGATAGTGAATAAATCTCACAAGACCTGATGGTTTTAAAAACAGGAGTTTCCCTGCACAAGCTCTCTTCTCTTGTCTGCTGCCATGTGAGTTGTGCCTTTCACCTTCCACCACGATTGTGAGGCCTTTCAAGCCACATAGAACTGTAAGTCCATTAAACCTCTTTCTTCTGTAAATTGCCCAGTCTCAGGTACATCTTTATCAGCAGCATGACAACGGACTAATACACTTGCCATATGACCAGAAATTCTATTTCTAGGTAATTTCCCAAATGAAAAGAACCCAAGTGTCCATCACTTGATTAATAAGTAAACAAAATGTGCTACACCCAAACCATGGAATACTACTCAGCAATAAATAAATAAACCTCTAAAATATGATAAGTAAAAAAAGGTAGACTCTAAAGCTTGAATAATGTATAATTCCATTTATATGTAAATTTAGAAATGGTAAAATCATAGCAGCAGAAACAGTTGCCTAGGGCAAGAGCGGGAGTAGAGATTAACTGCAAAGGAACATGAGAAAACTTTAGGAATGATTAAAGTGCTCCAAAACATTACTGTAATTGTGATTGCCTGACTACATATCTACCAAAACTCATCAAATTATATATTTAAATGAATAATTTTTATTCCGTATAAGGTATACCTAAATAGAGAAGAAATAAATAAATAAATCTCAATACTAAAGTTTTCAAAGAATAATACAGCAGCATTAAGATAAATTTGACCAAAAAATTAATATATCTTATCACTAGACCTCCCTGCCACAAAAGTTATTTTAATTTTTGCTTTTTATTTTTCTGTGCATATTCAAAACCTGGAATATTTTCCACAATGGTAGTCTGAGTGAATTTAGGTTCATATATTTTTCATTCAAAATAATACAACTTTCTATGCTGTTGAAAAATTTTTAACAAGACAGTCATAATATACTTAAAACAACTATTTGAGTGTGTTCTTTAAAAAATCAGTTCTAGTGAGCAGCAATATCCATTAGATGCAATATAATATACTTAAAGAACACTTAACTTCATTGTACTCATGTTATCTGCATTCTACTAAATTAGTCCTGCCACTAAATACATATGAAACTTCACTTAAATCTCATTTGTTTTTCTGGGCTTCAAGTTCCTCAACTAAAAATAATAGGAATTGATTAGATCAGTATCTGTTCAAGAACAATCTACAAGATAAGGAGTTTACAACTAAATGTAAATTTACTATTTCACTAAACATTTTGTAACTAGTCCTTCTGAATGAAGAGAGTATTGTGTTGATTTATGTTCTGGTACAATCTTTTTTCTCATCATAGGCAGGAAACAGTTGACAAAGGAGTGTCACTGGGTAGTACTAGATTAGATGTTACTTTGGTTTTTTCCAGATTTAAAAGTGATTAAATCTTCCTACATAGAAATATCCTTCATACTTCTGACATATATAAGATTTCTCTCTAACTGTAAACAAACTCTCCCTAATTTCTCAAACATTCCAGGTCTAGTCTATTCCCTAAAAATATGTACCAAAATTCTGTTGTGCCAACTCTCAGAAAACCTAAGTGCTAATATATACTATTCCTGCAGCCTTTCAACATTCTTCTAGTGGAGATGTTTAGGAAAAAGATAAACAGAAAGTATAATGAAAACTATTTGAGCCACAATTTAAGGTATATAAAAAACAAGCAACTATGTCAAATCTCTCTCCCTTCTGGCTCAAGAGCATTACATAGCACTTTGCAGGTGAGCTTAAATACTTAATATAGGATCCTCAGGGATAGAGACCTCATACATACACATACCAGGTACTACCTTGTTAAGCTTCTGACTTAGAAAGCCATTCTGATCATATGGTTCACTCATATTAGAATTTTCTTATATTTATCTTAGAATCATTAAGTGTAGAAATGCCCAGGAACCCCAGATCAGATCTGCTATGGGAGAGTTAAAAGGTTTAGGGGTGCCTTATAACAGTAACTTGCAAACATTTTGGAGCTCACATTAGGTGGTCAAATCTGTTCTATGACTGCTTTACAAGTCCATTTCATTACTGTACTCTAATAATTACATGAAATCAAATTTCCATAAAGACCATTCTTGCAAATCCTTAAAACATTTAAGATTCTAGATTATATTTTAGAGATCATTCTTAATTTAACTTGCCCTTTATAAATAAACTAACTTTGAAGAATGTACAATATTTTATTTGTAATATACTAGACCATCAAATTGACAATAAGACCCACTCTTAGAGCAACGGGGCCACTCCATAAGTTAATATTTAGAAATAATTTAGATTTCAGATTCATGATATATAAATAAGTAACTCAAAATCACAGCTGTTGGGACTTTAAATTATTTTGAGACTTAAAGGAATGTGCTTATGCAACCTGATTCACATGATGGGCAGCTGTAACCTTTGTTCTTCTGATTATAGATTAACCTTTTCTTTACCCACATTGTTTTCTAAAATACGTAAAAGACTAAAACGTGCCAGAGAAGACCTCTTGCCTCTTCACTACTGATCTTCATTATAGCTTAACTTCCCTTTTACTTCTCTGACACAAAGATCTCATGACTATCACATTGTCTAAGATGGAATATTAAATGCAGTCTTTCAAATTGGAAAAGGAAAACAGCTATAGCTAAACTGCTATAACTAATCAAATTGCTATAACTCATAAACCAGCCTTGTATGAAAAATGTTATAATCCTATTAAATTTCTTTATTTTCTGACTATAAGAGCACGACTTTAACTTTTCACTTTTGGAGCACTGGCCCTACTCATTTGGAGTCTGTGTTACTTGAATAGCTATTCTCACCTTTGTACTTGAATAAACTTTCTTAAACTGGATTCTGATCCTTCTAATTATTTCAAGATTACAATGATAAACACTACTGAGTTTAAAGTAGTCATACTTCAACATAGAGGCTCAGGGCTCCAAGACCAATTGTTTCAAGACACCCAAATCAATCTGTAAAGCATATGACTTTGTCTAAGAAGTGCTAGAATGTCACTTCCACTCTATGCATTGGTCAAGAAAGCACCAGGACTAGTCATGACTGAAGGGAAGAAGAGCAAAACTCAATCTCTCCATGGAATTAGTAGCAAACAATGGTACCAAGTATATTACTATAACCAAAGTCTAAAATTTGTGGCAGTGGCTTTGGAATCAGGCAGTAAGTCAGAAACTGGAGCAACTTAAAGAGTTAGAATAAAGGCCTCGAGGAGACTGTTGGTGATGACTTGAAAGACAGGAAAATGTTATTAGAGGATGGAAAAATGATAACTGGTATTATGCAATGGCAGAAATTTTAGCAAAACTAATGCTTGAGGTAATGAAGAAAATAGCTAATGAACGGCTGGATTCTAACTAAGGAAGTTTCCAGGTAGAATGTCAATGTGCCAACAGTTGCTTTTATCCATGTGTGAGAAGGTATAGACAGAAGGAAAAGAGTTTAAACTGTTCAGTTTTCTAGAATTATCATTTTACCCAGCAATTCCATTACTGGGTATATACCCAAAGGAATATAAACTATTCTATTATAATGACACAGGCACACGTATGTTCATTGCAACACTATTCACAATAGTAAAGACATGGAATCAACTTAAATGCCAATCAGTGGTAGACTAGATAAAGGTGGTACATATATAACATGAAATACTATACAGCCTTAAAAAAAGAATGAGATCATGTCTTATACAGAAACATGGATAGAGCTACAGGCCATTATACTTAGCAAACTAAAACAGACACATACAACCAAATACCACGTTTGCACTTATAAGTGGGAACAAAATAATGAGAACATATGGATACATAGAAAGAAACCACAGACAATGGGGCCTACCAATGGTGGAGGGTGGGAGGAGAGACAGAATCAGGAAAAAAAAAACTAATGGGTACTAGGATTAATATCTGATGATGAAATAATCTAAAAGAAACCCTATATGACAATCCTATACGTGTACCCCTGAACTTAAAAGTTAAAAATAAATAAATAACTGAAAAGTAATAAAGTGTTAACTTTTCAAGGAGAATGTTTAGGAAATAAAAAGGAACTAGAATTTCCTAGATTTGAAAATAAAACTGTTTTTCATCCCCAATCTATACAGACAACAAACATCTCTCAAAGTAAGAAGTGGCCTCAAGGCAAAGATGAAAAGCAGCATTTGGCTGTAAGACCTTTTGTTTAATTTTTAGAAATATTTATGGTAACCCTTCATAAAACCTCTCAAAAAGGGGCCTTAAGAATCTTAAGGTCTGTCACATGCACATGTATGTTTACTGCAGCACTGCTGACAATAGCAGAGACTTGGAATCAACCCAAATGCCCATCACTGATAGTCTGAATAAAGAAAATGTGGCACATATATACCATGGAATACTTTGCAGCCATAAAAAACTATGAGTTCATGTCCTTTGCAGGGACATGGATGCAGCTGGAAAACATCATTCTCAGGAAACTAACACAAGAACAGAAAACCAAACACTGCATGTTTTCACTAATAAGTGGGAGTTGAACAATAAGAACACATGGACACAGGGAGGGGAACATCACAAATCTGGGCCTGTTGGGGACTGGGGGGCAAGGGGAAGGAGAGTATTAGGAGAAATACCTAATGTAGATGACGGGTTGATGGATGCAGCAAACCAAACCACCATGGCACGTAACAAACCTACATGGTCTGCATATGTACCCCAGAGCTTAAAGTATAATAATTTTTAAAAATAGAGAAAAATAAAAGAATCTTAAAGTCTTATATCCCAGACCCTTTTCACTTAGACAATGGTGCCCTAAGAACTTAAGGGTGTTAAAAACATAATAGCCTCAAAGGTAATACAAAATAGACAAAGGTGATACAAAATATATAACAGCCTCAAAGGTTATTTTAAAAAGTTTTTCTAAGAAAATGTAAGTGTGGCTTTTGTCTAGTGTATTTGATTATAAATTAATACAATAAGTAACTCAAAGTTTTTATAAGAATCATACCATCTTGGGATAAAAGGGACAATGAGAATAAAAATGAAAAGAACCTGATAGAAGTTGGCTGAGAAAGCTCCAGCTGCAAACACAACCTATTTCATAGAGAAAAAGGATGACTCAAAACAGAACCAAGAGCCCAAAGGCAGAACAAAGAACCACAGAAAATCATTTCCCCCAGAGAGCTTTACTGGATCCTCATCAAGGAAATGCTAACATGTGCGCAGCTGAATTGTAGAATTGCTATGGCACTGTGACTGCTGTAGGCCTCTAGTTTTCCCTCTTCTTGAATAGGAGTGTCTAATCTGATTATCCTCTCTCTCTCCCACACTGTATGGTGGATGAACCAACCTTCTCTTTGGTTCACAGCTCTGCTTACAGAGAATGAGTTGTATCTTTAGAACCAAGCACACGAATCCTCATCTGCACCTATACCTAACTTAGACGACAAGATCCAAGGCTGGAAATTGTGATTTATACTTGTAATCCCAATACTTTCAGAGCCGAGGTAGAAAGATCATTTGAGGTTAGGAGTTAAAGACCAGTCTGGGTCACGAAATGAGGACTCATCACCACAATTTTTTTATTTAATTTTTATTTTTTATTTAATTTAAATTTTTTTTTTTTTTTTGATATGGAGTCACGCTATTTAACCAGGCTGGAGTTCAGTGGTGCGATCTTGGCTCATTGAAACCAACGCCACCCGGGTTAAAGCGATTCCCCTTCCTCAGCCTGCCAAATAGCTGGGATTACAGGTGTACACCACCATGCCCAGCTTTTTGTATTTTAGTAGAGACGGGGTTTCACCATGTTGGCCAGGTTGGTCTTGATCTCCTGACCTCGTGATCTGCCCGCCTAAACCTCCCAAAGTGTTGGCATTACAGGTGTGAGCCACCGCCGCTGGCCAAAATTTTTTTAAATAGCCAGGCATTGTAGCATGCACATGTAGTCCCAGCTACTCAGAAGGCTGAAGCAGGAGATACCTTGAGCCAGGAGTTGGAGGCTGCAGTGAACTATGATCACGCCATTGCACTCCCAGCCTGAATGACAGAAAAAGAGCCTGTCTCAAAAAAAAAAAAATTATAAAAAGAGTTCCTGTGCTTTGAAATTATGACATAATTACATGAAACTTTTGGGTCCTTGAGAAGGAGTAGGTACATGTAGTTACATTGTAAATATTTTGTGGCCAGGGAATTGATCATAAAGTAGATTAAAACTGGCCATCAATCTTTTGCTACTCTTCTCACTGAGGGATAAAGTTTCGTGTCCTTCCCATCAATATGTGCTACTCTGAGTGACTTAATTAACTAACAGAATGCAGAAGAAGTGATGTCCTGGGAGTCCTGTGGCTGGGTCATAAAAAATCCTACAGCATCTGGTCAGTCTCATGGAACCCTAGGCCACCATGTTAAAAGTCAGGCTGCCCTGAGGCAGCCATGCTGAAGTTATATACATACTTTGAATAACAGACCCATCTGAGACCTGCCTTCTAGCCATCCCACAAAATAATGAGATATAATAGAAAAACCTGTTGTTTTAAGCCACTAAGATTGTTGCACAGCAATAGAGAGCCAGAACTGTATGTCAGCAATTTTAAATGTTATTTTGTTCTATATTCTTGGCTCTGAACATTGGAATATCCACTGACAATACCAGAATATGTGACTGAACATCTCTGAAATAAAAAAAAAATTTAACAAAACTGAACATCATAAATTATATTACTCATAGTGACCACATAGTTGATATATTATGTTGTTCATCTACCAAGAGAAAATCAGAAAATTTAACAAATAAAGAAAAACAACAAAATTATAATTATGATGTGTAAAATGTTAAATTGAAATCTTACTAAAACTGTACATTATTTTGATTTATCTGTGTTTAATGTATAGTGAATGCTTTAAAAAAATGTTGACTTAAAATAACACCACCAACTATAGGACAAAAGAGAAAACATACTATCTGGTGTATCCATCTTGTTAAGAACATTAAGTTACTTTAGAGAGAGATCCAAGATGGCCGATTAACAACAGCTCAGGATTGTAGCTCCCAGTGAAAGCACAGACAGCCAGTGGACGCCACACTTTCAGACGAATTTTTGTTGCCCACACACTAGGAGATTCCCGGCGGAGGAGCCACAC
>CAUYLG010031887.1:0-33467 GCA_963573385.1 Cacajao melanocephalus
TCAAGATAAGTCTTAGTTTGCAAATCATCTGGGTTGTAGTAGAAATAACAGATCTTAGTTATTTATTACAGGGCGCAGGGGCCATGATGGAATTAGCTTGGGCTGTTTATTCTAGTCACTACCGGTAAGTAAAGGGTAGTAATTTTGGCAGTTACTGATAAGGAAGGTATGCAGCCTTTGCAGAGAAAGGCTGGCAGTTTTATTTACAGAAGCCAAGGCCAGCAGTTATTGTGAGGAGAATGGGGCAGTCGTTACAACTTATTTTAAAACACAACTTTGTCTTTTATAAAATAGTGTTCAGGTTCTAACTTTAGGCCAGCTATAGCACAGTAGTATCCTTTATAATAAATCAGTAAATGAAGTGTGTTCCTGCGTTCTGTGAGCTGCTCCATCAAATTAATCAAACCTTTGGGTTTTGTGGGAATCTTGATTTATAGCTGGTTGGTCAGAAGCACAGGTCACAACCTGGAACTTGTGGTCAGCATCTGAAGCAGTGGTGGTGGGGGCGGGGACAGGGAGGGAGTCTTGTGCCTTAACTTGTGGAATCTGATGCTATCATCCAGAAGATAGCATCAGAATTGAATTAGAGGACACCCACTTGGTGTCTGTTAGAAACTTGCTTGGTGTGTGGGGTAACAACTCCCACACCTTTGGGTGTAGAAGTGTGAGTGCTGTGTAAGACCAAGCACTTTGGTTTGTTTCTTTTCTATCCTTTGTAGGACAAATAGACCTGGTTTTAAACCCCAGCTCTATCTCATCCTGTGCAACTTTGGATAGATGGCAACCGCTCTGAGCCCAATTTCTTCATCTATTAATGGGTTATTGTGAATGATCTGACACGACAGCAATACTCGCTTCCTCTTCTTAATCCTTTCCCAAAAGGAAAGAGCCTCGCTTCCTCCCTAGGTGTTACTCTTCCCAACCCCAAGCCCAAAGAATAAAACAAATGATGGTAGGCTGCGTCCCAGTCCCTATCTAAATGACCTGTGGGTCCTCAGCCTGACCCCAGGCAGCCATTGTTGAGGAGCTGTCCTAGGAGGCTGCTTGGATTGTGAAGTCAGTCCCCACTCCTTCCCCTCAATGTCCTAGTAGCTCAGTGGCTGTTTTAAAAAGACTCAAGGGCTGGGCACAGTAGCTCACGCCTATAATCCCAGCACTTTGGGAGGCCAAGGCAGGTGGATCACCTGAGGTCAGGAGTTCGAGATCACTCTGACCAACACGGAGAAACCCCATCTCTACTAAAAAAAAAAAAAAAAAAAAATACAAAAGTAGCTGGGCGTGGTGGCGCATGCCTGTAATTCCAGCCACTTGGGAGGCTGAGGTAGAAGAATCACTTGAATCTGGGAGGCAGAGGTTGCAGTGAGCTGAGATCACGCCATTGCACTCCAGCCTGTGCAACAAGAGCAAAAATCCATCTCAAAATAAATAAATAAAAGAATAAAAAGATGCAAGTTTATTTGCTCCAGAGAGACATAGAAAGAAGAACGTGGTGGTTGGGGAATCTTGGAGAAGGTGAATGAGGCCAATGCTAATTTTGCAGATCTTAAAACAAAACAAAACAAAAACAACTACTGCCAATACTTCTAGACAACAACTAGAAATCTTGGTTAACAAAGAAAGCAAATGAAGCATCATCACACAGCAGGTCCAAAAAGTATCATTTGAAATGCCACATATGACCTTTTCTGTTGTTCAATACACATATGTCAACTTGTAAGTATTTATACAGTGTGTCAGACCATCTTTATTGATTTACCCTAATGTTACGCATAAAGTTTCTCTCTTTCCCCCGTTCGTTTATGCATAAAGTTTATCTCTTTCCCCCGTTCGTTTCCTTCCTCCCTTCTGTCTGTCTGTCTCTGTCTCTCTTTCTCACACACACACACACACACACACACACACACACACACAGACACACACATATATAAGGAAGTAAGGTCAGCAGCTGAGTGTGAAGTTTGGGGTGGAGGTTTTGAGGTTTGAGAAAAAGAAGTCTGAAAGTCGAATGTCTTTTTGAAATGTGCCTGTGGTCAAGACTGATATTCGGTGAAACAAATCTAATAGGATTTCTAAAGAGCCTTTTCCTGTTGTCTATGATTGTAGCTAAAGCCCTGCACTAGAAAACAACAAATGCTGATACTCCCTGCATCTCCTACTCCCCACCCCCTGCAACACACACCCCTCCTCCACCGTGTTCGAAAGAGACTGGAAGGACTTGGAAAACATTCCTGTGGGACGAACTAGGAGGAGGCAGGACTGCTATCCTCAGACCTCATTTCCCCACCGCTCCCAGCTGAAAACCAGGGATTTTGCAAAGGAAAAATCATGTTCTGTGGTTTTCTCAAAAGAAGGAAAAGACTCTTCCTTCCTCCACCTCTGAGAACAAGCCAAATGAGAGCAAGCCTACTGGCTGGACTGAGGGTGACCAAATGAATGTGACGATGGCATCTCATTTCCCAGGTGGATATCTGCTGGGCAGCATGTGCCTAGGGTTGACTCAGAAGACACAAAGCACCATACAACAGGACTGGTGTGGTGACGAGGCCAGGACAGAAGGCGAGTGAGGAGAAGGTGGCCAACTGCCTGAACAATCAAAGCAGGTTTCACCCAGGAAGCTCTATCATCTGAGTTGGGTCTTGAAGGACAAGTAAGAATTTATCAGGTAGACAAAGAGAGGGAAGATCATCCAGAAATGAAGAAAGGGTGATGCATTCATTGGAACATAATTAGACCATGATTAGTTTAGCATGGTCAGTTTGTAATTCGTAAAGATAACTCTGGAGGGTAATGAGGGAAGCACCAGATAGGTTATTTCATAACACTCAATAGATACTGATTAATGCCTACTGCCTGCCCAAGCACTGTGCTAGGTTCTGTCTAGAAAAAATACAAACAAGCAAATAGACAGTATTAAAATTGGTAACGTGTTAACTGCCATGATGAGGAGAGTCTGGAGAGCAGCTCAGAGCAGCATCTCCCCAGACTTGAGCAGCTTGGATTGCAGAAATCCAGCTGAAAAATCCTCAGTGCAAGAAGGTAATAGAGGCGATAGATTTAGAGTATATTTAGGAGGTAGACCAGTCTGGCAGACATTGTTAGGACCCCACATATATCCCTCACTGTTCCCATGCCCCTTACAGCTTGCCCCTGCAAGTATCTCTTGAGTCTTTACCAAAGACATTCAGGTTTGGCTTGTACAAAGGGCAAGCCAAGAAGTACCAGGTAGTTAGCATCCCTGGCAGTGGTCCTCAACCAGTGGCAGATGGAGGTCAGTAGATAAATACCCCAGGTTTGCTTGCCCTTCAAATGGGGCAACTCTGAGGACTGCTTTAGGCAGAGGACTCAGATGGCAGAGTGCCAACTGCCCACAGTGCAAACCTGCTCATTAACAGACCTTGTACTAGCTCCCTTCCCTTCCTGGTCTCACTTCCCCATTCGCCTACCGGTATTTCCTGGAATCATCTCCCAAATAAACTGCTTACATTCAGATGTTTGTCTCAGAGTCCGCTTTGTGTGAACCTAACTGGAGACAAAAAGAAAAAACTTTTAGAATAAGAAGATGATGAAAATGAAGACTCAAATAAGAGGTTATGAGATATTTTACTTGGGAGACGTTGACCCCATCAACTGAGCTAGACTCTTCAGTGTAAGAAGAGGGATAGATTCTGGAAGAACAGGATGAGCCTGAGAAAACTGAGCTTAAGGTGCCCAAGGGACTTGTTATCTCAAAATTCCCGGAGTACAAGGTTAAGACTCTTGACTTTGGAAAAAGTGAAAAGAAATAGCAGAAAAGGAAATACACAAAAGAAGAATCCATCAGAAACAAACATCACATCTCCCTAAAGGGAAGTTACAGTGTCTTCCTTTGATCCGAGAGAATATAAAGCCCTAGCTGTCTCTTCCAGCCGGTTTCTGTATTCTAGTTCCTCATAGTTGGAGGGACTCACTCCTTTAAAACCATTCAGAACTCCCCACCAGCAGCCGGCAATGGCAGCTGTAGAATCACTGTCTCCACCATGGAAAAAGGCTCGGTGGGCAAGCTCCTTCCAGGAGTCTCCTGCAGCAAGGACAGCATCATAGGCAATCATGGGGGCATCGTGCCCACTGCTGCCGCCCCAGCCAGAGTAGCTCACGGAGGTGTAAAACTGATCCCTCTCCTTCACACCGAAGGGCTCAGGAAAGGTAGGGGCTGATTCTCCATCCAAAATCCCTCGAAGTTTTAGGTAATTTTCCCAGTTGGTTTGGAAATAGGACCTGTAGAAAGGAAAAAAAATCTAGAGTCAATTGAAAAAATAAAGCGAAAAGTCACAATGAAAAGCACCAGATGGATGTGTGAACAGAGAAAATTCCAACATAATTTCAGCTTCTTGCATTAGTATCATAAACTCTTTAAACATCAAAATTATCTCTATATAAGTACCATTCATTCAATACATTTTTCAAAAGGTTCTACATAAACAAGGCATTGATCCTGTTGCTAAATAAAGAAGATATATACCAAGTTAAAGGGTAAGAAATAAAGGTTTATTTTTCCTGTGTGGTTGAGAGTAATGTCATGTGTCACCTTTCAAGGGGGAACTTCAGGACATCACAACTGTGGGTGACTTCAGCAGAAAGCCTCTTTTTATTCTAAGAAAGAGAATGTGAAGCTGAAAGCCTCTTTTTATTCTAAGGAAGAGAATGTGAAGTGAACTCACAAGAAGGGGAAGATGTGCCCTTACCACTTATTAGTTAGCTAGTGAAAAAACCTATCTCTGGCATTTTAATCAGAATACACAAAATATTATTTGTGTACCAAGACAACACTGAAAAAGCAAATTCCAGGAAAGGAGAAAATAGGCACAAAAATTCATGGCAGCATAGGAAAGCCAGAAAAGCTACAGGATCCCTGTGGAAGAGGAAGCACCACAGCTGCCCTATTCATTGAGGTGTCCACTTGGCTACTTTGGGCGATCATTACTGGAAGGGAACTTGAAATCCTTAGCAGGTGGGTAGAAAGGGGGCTGGGTGGTGAGAACAATGAGGGTTGCTGTGATCTCTGAATCCAATACACATATGTGCAGGTGGATGTGCACACATGGATTCAAGTATGTTCGAGCAGGGCATGTACCTACAGACTCACCAGTGTTGAAGATTTTCCTCTACAAAGTAGCCTGATTGGACAATGTACTTTTTAGCTTCCGGTAGTAGCTCCATCAGTCCTTTCCCCCACTGCAAGGGTGGTCTGCCATTCACAGCGTAGGCTGTAAAAAGAGCAGACGCAAGGGCCCCCAGGTAGCCTGTTGGGTGGTGGTGGGTCATCCGACCGCTCTCAATGCTCACTTGGATCAGTGTGTCCAGCTGGCTGGGGTGTGGGAACCTGAGACCGATGCACATGGCCCGCATGGCAGCCCCACAGCCGCCCTCATGGCTGTTGAAGGGAATCCTCCAGCCATTGGGCTTGTCGGGCTTCAGCTGCAGGGCATTGTGCACCGAGGCATTACCTGGGGAAAAGTCGTATAGGGGATGGGGGTTAGCATAACCAAAGCAAAGGCCCCAGCAGGAATAAAGAACTAAACTCTGTCTCCAAGTATTTTTTTTATGGAAAGGCAAAGCCAAAAAACATGAAGATGAATGCCTCAAAACTCCAAACCCCACCCAACAATGTGTCTTTCTTTATATATAACCCTTGGCATGATAACGCTAATAAAAGCAGCAGACTCATATAGGGACCCTGGGAATCTTTACCAGTTACTACTGAGACATCACAACAAATTTAAGAAGTAAGTATATCATTCTCTTTTTTAAGTAAATAAGCCTTTTAAGCTCAGAGCTTAAGAAACTTCCTCAAAATCACATAATTAGTCAGTGGCTGGGTAAAATCCATCAGACTCCAAAGCCCAATCCCTTACAGAGTCCAATAAGAACCTCACAGTTGGAGTTCCTGAGTACCAAAAAGGGGGAAAGAGGCCAAAGATTCTAGAGTGAAGCACTGGGCTCAGATGAGGAGCAGTGGATTCAGGGGAACAATGTGCCATTGGTGAGTCACTGAACCTCTGGGCCACGGCTGTCCCCTCATGACAGTGATGTAAGCAGGCTTATGTCACCGACCTGCCCTACTGGGGACCTGTGAATATGCATGTGAGCCAAGTGATGGCGGCAACATACAATGGCGTGTGGCTCTGCTGTTCCTTTACTGGTCAGTGTATTCACAACAACGTTCATGGATGCCACAGGTGGACAAAAAAGCTTTCCACTTGCTAAACTGAAGACCTATCAGATGCCGAGAAAGAATAACCAGAGACTGGCATCCAAAGCCAATCCTTGGGGTGACAGGGGCCCCTAGGTATGGTGGTGGGAAGCTTTCATCAGGAGGTGTTATGTGCTGAATTGTGTCCCCACAATTCAAAAGCTTTAGCTCTAAGTACCTCGATTTGGAGATAGGACCTTTAAAGAGGTGATAAAGCTAAAATGTGGCCTTTAGGGAAGGCCCTCATCCAATCTGCCTGGTGTCCTTATATGAAGAGAAATGTGGACACACAGAAACACCAGGAATGCATGCACACAGAGGAAAGACCATGTGAAGGCACAGCAAGGAGGTGGCCGTCTGCAAGTCAAGGAGAGGCCTCAGAAGAAAGCAAACCTGTCAGTACCTTGACTTGGACTTCTAGCTTCCAAAGTTGTGAGAGCTAAATTTCCATTGTTTTAGACACTCAGGCTACGGCATTTTGTTATGGCGCCCCTGGCAGCCTTGAATAGGAGAGGTGGGTCAGCTGGGCCAGGGAAAATCACCTGGTGACCCAAGTGGCTGTAACAAGTTGCCAAAGTGGGCAAGAGCCACTTGTGGGCAAATCTGTGACCAGAAGTCTCTACAAAACCCTTTGCATTTTTTTTTCCTTGAGATGGAGTCTCACTCTGTCACCCAGGTCGGAATGCAATGGCACGATATGGGCTCACTGCAACTTCGGCCTCCCGGGTTCAAGCGATTCTCCCGCTTCAGCCTCCTGAGTAGCTGGGATTACAGGCATGCACCATCACACCCAGCTAATTTTTGTATTTTTAGTAGCGATGGGGCTTCACCATATTGGTCAGGCTAGTCTTGAACTCCTGACCTCAGGTGATCTGCCCGCCTCAGCCTCCCAAAGTGCTGGGATTACAGGCATGAGCCACTGTGCCCAGCTGCATTTTCTTTACAAAGAAAATATATACATTTTTCTTTTCACTTATTTATCACAGAAAACTTAGAAATACAAATAAGTAAAAATTTAAAAAAAAGCTATAAATACTCCCATCACCCAGATATAATTAGTAACATCTTTGTACATGTTCTTTAAGACCTTTCCCAACACAGAGATACATATCTATTTTTTAAAAAACTCCTGGGCTCAAGAGATTCATCTCGGCCTCCCAAATCGCTAGAATTACAGGTATGAGCCACCACCATGGCTGTTGTTTCTATTTTTATCGCATTCACAAACACTATTGTCTCTTCGTTATTTAAATCTTCATCAACATTCTTAATGATTTCCTTGGGCCTGTTTTATTTTCTTTGCCCTCTTTGCACCTCTCACCAGTTGTGCTCACCTGGTGCCCGGCCATCCATATCTTCCATGCAATCTTGGTAATGCTTAGCAAGGAAGTAATACAGTCGGGTCAAATTAGGGGCTTTCCCAGCTTCCACAAGAGCTTCTGCCGTGGCCAAGTGCATCACTGTGTCATCACTGACTCTCCACTTTCCCACGTCTAGGGCATCCAAGCCGCCCAGCTGGGCCAACTGCCGGTGTATCTTCTCCCCATCCCGGAGGAACTCCCACTTTCCATTGTAGAACCCCAGGGCATCTCCAGCTGCACTTAACACCATAGCAGCCACATACTTCTCCATCAGTCCCTCACACTTGCTGGGCTCTGGAGGGGGTGTGCTTGCTGGGAAATTAAGACAAAAGAAATAGGATGAGGAGGAAGAAAAACCAGAAAAAACAATGGCTCCATCTATGTTTTATTGAGCACTCCCTGCTTGGCAAGGCATTGTATCAATGGCATCTCACATAATCCTCATCACTGCTCTATAAGGAATGTAAAACCCATTTTACGTAAGAGCAAATGGAGGATCATGGAGATAATGCAGTTTTAGAAATGTTCAGTGACTTGTCTCAGGTCACAGAGCTAATAAGTGGCAGGGCTGGGATCCCAACATAGGTCCATCTGACTCCAAAGTCTATTACTGTAACTGCAACTGTATCTCTTGCCTCTTGGTGAGTGGCAAGCCCACTAAATTCTGCAAGTCAAACCCAGCTCATCATTTTCTCTTTTTAGCTGGGATTTGACCTTAGAAGTGCAAAGCTTTACACTTCCTATTGGTATCACAATGTGTAGTTCACAAAGCGCCTGCACATTCATTGTCTCATTAGTATTACAGTAGCATAGGAGGGATTACAGTATGCATTTCACAGATAAGAAAATGAAGGCTCAGATAAGCTAAATTCACACAACAAGAGGAGCAGAGGTACTGGAACCCAAATCTTCTGATTCCAGCCAGGCCAGGATGCTTGGTGTCACACCACTGAGCCTCAGCCCGGATCTTCTTACTTTGTGCTACCTCTGGGTACCTCAGCCTCCATATTTGTAAAATGGCACTGATTTTAAAAAGGAACAACCTCTTGGATTTGTTATTACAAATAAATAAATTAAATTTCATAAAGTTGGGTGGGCGCAGTGACTCACGCCTGTAATCCCAGCACTTTGGGAGGCTGAGGTGGATGGATCACCTGAGGTAAGGCGTTCGAGATCACCCTGGCCAACATAGTGAAACCCCGTCTCTACTAAAAATATAAATATTAGCCAGATGTGGTAGTGTGTGCCTGTAGTCTCAGCTACTCAGGAGGTTGAGACAGGAGAATTGCTTGAACCCAGAAGGCGGAGGTTGCAGTGAGCCGAGATCACGCCACTGCACTCCAGCCTGGGCGACAGAGCAAGATTGTCTTTAAAAAAATGTAAAGCTCTTAGAGTGCTTGGCACATAGTAAGCATGTTGTATTATTCATATACAACTAGGGAAAATGAGTGTTCTGTTTTAGAACTAGAACATTTTCTCCCCACAACTTTTCCTTCAACAGCAATGTTTAAATTTTGTTTCTCTTGGAAATGATCAGCTTCTAGAGAATCAGAATCTCGATTAATAATATACCCACCATGAATGAAATCCCTGGTAAAGCGCTGGCTTCCCTGTTGGTGCATTTCCTAAGAGACCTCCTCTTTCAGCCTAATCCCCAGGATTCCCTATTCCCTGTGGCTTTCAGGTCAAAGCCCTCCATCCCTTCCAGGCCAATACTTTTATGAGGGGCTGGCAGACTAGCTCATTCTCCCCTTAGGTGAAACTTTTCCCTC
This sequence comes from Cacajao melanocephalus, assembly GCA_963573385.1. NCBI lineage: Eukaryota > Metazoa > Chordata > Mammalia > Primates > Pitheciidae > Cacajao > Cacajao melanocephalus. Next base: position 9,363 of record CAUYLG010031887.1, read on the forward strand.
CCCTCCATTTATCTAAACCCTATTTACTCAGGCTCTAGTTAAAGTCACGGAGCTTCCAGAAGTCCTTCTGCAGCTGCATTGCTGTTAGCCATGGAATGCAAGCTGGCAAGCCCCTGGAGAAGGAATAAACGACGAAGACCGATGTGTTTCAGTACCCGGTTACTTGTAATGCTGAGTTTCTGAGCTCACAAAGGATAATTTGTGTTATTTACATAGTTTATTATTTACAGTGAAGCCTAGGCACGGAGGGTCTGGGCTGCTAGACCTGATTCTGCTGAGACAGAGCTGTGGGAGAACAGACACCCGGGACTGCGGTTTGCCCACTGTAAAGCAGGGAAGTGCAGGCTCCCGGAAGTCCCGTCCTGCACTATGATTTCCAGACACTAGCTCTGCTCCTTGGCCTCTGAGGACGAACTTTAACCCTCCATACCTTCCCTCTCAACGTCCTCATAGTCCTTTCTGTAATTCCTTCTGGCTCCACCCTATTGTGTGTTTCTGGTGAGTTACATGCGGGGCTGGGGGAAGAAGATCAGCATCTTTTTCGGTTGTAAATTCCCTTTAACGTTTGCTTTCGGAACGCTGTTAATTCCTTAACTCTTCTGAACTTTCACGGGTCACATTCTCGTACCCGACCTACACATTCAGAATTAAGATCTGATCAGCCGCTTCCGGGCCGTGCCCGGCTTTGGGGAGAAACGGGGCTGTTGACACGCGCCTACGATTTGCAAAATTGGGAATCCTCCTGGCTCCGCCACACTTGGAGTGCGCCCGAGGCTGGGGAGGGGAGTGTGAGGCCGGGTGGGGGACGCGTAACTGCTCGCGGCGGGGAGGGGAGCGCGCAGGCGAGCGCGGAGGGGGCGCGCGTACCTGCTCGTGGCCGGGAAGGGAACGCGCGGGTGAAGGGCGCGGCGCGGGCTCCCGGGGCGTGGGAAGAGGCCTGGCTGCTGCTGATGGGCGGAGGCGCGGGCAGGGCTGGTGCCAGGTCGCCGGTTCCGGGACTGTACCCAGGTCCTTGGGGCGGCAGGCGGGCGAGCGCCCCCGTACCTGAGCTGGGCCGCAGGGTTTAAGCAAATCTCGGAGTCCCCAGGCGGCTTCCTGGCACCGCCCCGCCCTTCTGCACCCAAGCGGAAGCGGATGGGACTTCCTTCTCCCGCTCCAAAGTCTCTGAAGGTCCCGGAATGTGGCGGCACCGGAAAGCCGGCTGTCGCCCGGCTGTGGTCAGTGACTCCCGTGTGGCCTCGGCTGACGCCTTCACCTGTGCTCAGGTCCGGCTTTGCAGGGCTGTGGTGGACCGGGGTGTGCCCAGAGGCTTGGAAGAGGATACTGAGTGCGCTGCCCTTGCCAGGGTTCAGGGCCCTCACGCATAAAGTGGGAGAGTAATATCTGCCTCTTAGAATGGTTAAGGATTCAGTTAGTTAATTTAAACTCGTCATTTATTTGGCAGCAGCATAGAATTCTTTTATCCTGGTCGTAAATAAAAGCAAAGAAAAACAGTATTTTTGTCTAAATACATTAATCATGTCACTTTTAAAGCAAATCAGAATCACCATATGCAGGTATTCTGTATACTTCTCCAAAATTTTAAATTTGCTATGTCTATTGCCTTGCTGTAATGACTAACCTTGATCTGAGCGCTTTTAAAAAAATTGATATGTAATTCGTATATAATGAAATGTCCTTACACCATGATCAAGATATGGAATATTTCCATTACTTCAAAACGTTCTCTTGTGGCCTTCCCAGTGAATCTCAGTCTCCATCTCCAACTCTAGCCTAAGTGACTTTTGAGTGTTTACAAAAATCAAGTTCACCAGTAAGGGAGGCAGAGATCACCTCCAACCCCCTACTCCCCCAGCACACACATTCTTCAGCTCTTAGTGGGCTGGTCAGCTGGATCTAGAAGCCAAATTGACACTAGGCAGATTAACAAGAGAAAAGTATACACGTTATTAATTTTACATGTACTTGGGGTTGTTAAGAGAGGGAAGTCCAAAGAAAGTGGCCAAAACAAGATGCTTTTATACTTTTTAGAAAAAGTGATAAATTTAAGAAGAAATGACAGGCCAAAGAAAATCTGGCTAGGGTGGTAAAAATTTCTAGGGAAACACGTAGGAGATATATGGGGGGTGGGGCATAAAACAGGTGGAAGATAAGGGTTACTTTGCAAGAATGTTTATTCCAGTCCAATGCCACGTCCAGTGCCAAATCTCTGATGATAAAGGCTATTTTCTTGCCCTGGCATGGAGAGCATACCTCTCCTAGAGGAATCTTTATCGCTAGCTGCATGCAGGAAGAGACAGTTCAGCTCCTGTTAGGGAACCAGGCTCATTTGACTTCACACAATATACCAATCACTAGGCCCACGAGTTTTGCACTAGAGAAAGGGTGTATTCACAAGGCCGCCCAGCCAGGAGACTGTAGAACAGTCCCAAATCTGCCTTTCTAAAGATAGAATTTTGGAACCTGAATCATGAACTGTGAATGGTTTCTATTTTGTCTGTGTTTTCTAACATTTCTTTATACACATAATATACAAAAATTCTTATTGCAAAAATTAGGTTTCCCTTTACCTCTCTTCCTATTCCCTGACAACTCTCCCATCCCCCTCAGAGATGACTGTAATTGTTAACAATTGATGTATATCCTCCTAGCCGTTTTACACACATACATGTGCATTTGCGCATGCACACACACAGAGCTTTTTTCACGAACATAAATAAGGCCATATATATTCATCTTTTTAAATCTTTTTAATTTTTTGTTTGTTTGCTTGTTTGTTTTGAGATAGAGTCTTGCTTTCTACCCACTCTGGAGTGCAGTGGTGCAATCTCGGCCTCCAGGGTTCAAGCGATTCTCCTGCCGCAGCTTCCTAAGTAGCTGGGACTACAGGCCTGTGCCACCAAGCCTGGCTAATTTTTGTATTTTTAACAGAGACAGGGTTTTGCCGTCTTGGCCAGGCTGGTCTTGAACTTCTGACCTCAGGTGATCCAGCCACCTTGGCCTCACAATATGCCGAGATTACAGGCGTGAGCCACCGCACCCAGCCTAAAATTTTATTTTATTTTTTCAATTAAGTGTCTCTAAGCTCTTCCCATGTGAGCATGTCTATATCTACCTCATGGTTTTAAGCAGCTCCATAGTTTTTCCATAAATAATTATGTCACAATTTAGGGGAAGGAAATGAATACTCCTCTGTAGATGGATATTGAGGATATTTCCAATTTTCTGTCATTGGGAACACTTTTATGAAGAACATCGAGAAACATTTATATTTATAAATGTGTGTGGGTATTTTTTTAGGAGAAATTCCTAAAAGCTTTCCCAACATTTTGACAATTACACATTACTTTTATTATAAAAAGAGTTACTGTACTTATCTTCAAACTCATCAAGTTGTATGCACTAAATATGTACAGCTTTTTGTATGTCAGTCATATCTCAATAAAGTGGTTTAAGAAAACATATAAATACTTTTTTTGTAAATTAAAAAATATGTTAGCAGCCTAAAAATGAGATGACTTGGGTGCTCTAGAAGAGCAGGGGCTGCTAGGGCCTAGCATATACTTACACAGCAGGTGTTTAACGTCTGAAGAATGTATAAAGATCATTATTGTAAGTGACAAATCTGTTAAGAACAGTGCCATTGTTCCTACCTTATAGATGAAGTGTCTGAAGTATCTTAGAGATCAGGTCTGAGTCCTACAAGTTTGTTTCTCAGCAAGAGCCTCAACATAGCAATTGATTGTGTGTCAGTGAGTAATGAAGATGCCTATGATGCGTCTTCCTTTATTTTATGTGCATGTTTTTTGAACAAAAATTGAATCATTTTGTATATGTAACTTTATATCCTTTAAATAAAATTACTTAGTTTCACATTATAAGCATGTCTCTCTCATTTGTAGTGGTATTATGACAGTAATCGATTCCAAATATTCAGATAAGATCATGCTTTTAGAATAAACTCCCTTTTAGTTTGATACAAAAAAGTCTAAGACCCTGGTGGTTCGTTCCTCTCCTACCACACTGTGACTAAAACTCCTTCAACAGAAGGCAAACGGGAGCACAGAATCAAAAACCAGGAATTAATTCTTTGCCACTTTTTGGGCCTGAATATGTGATTATACATACATGACTCCCTAGTTAAATAATGAGAGGGAAAAAAAATTGAAAGAAAAGGGAGTTTCCTGTTAACTAGGAAACGGTTAATAGGCAGGGCCTCTTGGACTCACTAGCAGACACAAAATAGCAGAAAAGTTTAAAGAAAAACATACCACAGGATAGGACCTCCATATACATTTGTTAAAATGAATTTAAATGGGGGGAAATGAAGAAAACAGAAGAAAGCTAGTACATGAGAAATAGGAAACCAAAAGTAGCTGCTCACATATCCTGTGTTAATTCGATTCAAGAAGATTTAGTGAGCATCAGTGATGGTTAATTTTGTCAACTTGGCTAGGCCACAGTACCCAGATATTTGGTCATTGTTCTAGATGTTTCTGTGCAGGTATATTTTAAGATGAAATTCACATCTAAATCGGTAGACTTTGAGTAAAGGAGATTACTCTCCCTAATATGGGTGAGTTCATTCCAATCATTTGAAGGCCTTAATAGAAAAAAGACTCACCTCCCCCAAGGAAGAGGGAATTCTGTCAGCAGACAGCTTTTAGATTCAAGTTGCTACTCTTCCCTGGGTCTTCAGCCTGCTGGCCCTGCAGAATTAGAACCTGCCAGCCTCCACAATTCCATAAGCCAATTCCTTAAAATAAACTCTCTCTCTCTGCGTGTGTGTGTGTGTGTGTGTGTCCCCATTTCTCAGAAGAACCTTGACTAATACAGCATCTAAAATGTGCCAGCCAGCAGGACATGGTGGCTCACACCTGTAACCCCAGCTACTTGGGAGGCTGAGTCAGGAGAATTGCTTGAACCCAGGAGGCAGAGGTTGCAGTGAGCCAAAATCACACCACTGCACTCCAGCCTGGGTGACAAGAGCAAAACTCCGACTCAAAAGAATAAATAAAAATAAATAAATAAATAAATAAAATGTGCCAGCCAAGCACATGCTTGGTGCCTCTTGCAGCTACAGAGGTAGGGCAAAAATTACACAAGGAGAGGAGATGCTGTAGAGTATAATGGCACGTGGAAGTATGGAAAGAGAGAATGTTCAAGGTACATGGTTGGCAACGATGAGAGAGTTAATGCTATCAGCTCGGTCAGGGTGTTTAGAGCCGACATCCAGAAGACCAGCTCATCAAGGAAAACATGCTCAGAGTCCACCCCTGATTCCAACCAACCACATGACTGCTGCCCCTTCCTTTTGCAGTTTTGACACAACTAACTATCATTCTGTCCTGATAAGAGACCACCAATCACAGATTGGTTCTGGCCAAGAGGATGTGAGTGAGGGGTTTTGTGTCCTCTGCTTCACCTTTTAACATCAGAGGGCTGAGAACTCCACCCTTAGATCATGCTAATGCTGCCATTTTCTTTGTGTGTGTGTGTGTGCAAGGGACCCTTGAAGGGGCGTGAAGCTCTATTGCACATGCACATGTTTATCCTTTCATAAATAATCATAACTCCTCCTATCACTTATTAAATACATGTATTTCTGTAATCCCAGCTACTTGGGAGGCTGAGGCACAAGAATAGCTTGAACTTGGGAGGTGGAGGTTGCAGTGAGCTGAGACTGTGCCACTGCACTCCAGCCTGGGTGACCGAGTGAGACCCTGTCTCAATAAACAAATAAATAAATATGTGTATTTGGCTGCCCTGCTCAGCATATATTCTTGTTCCCTTTGCCTTTCCCTCGAAGTGCCACATTTTGGCTTCTGGCTGGAAGGCTACACTTCTCAGACTGAGAATGGCCACCTGCCATCTGTAGCCCTTTATGCAAAATAAATCTTCAGTTGACAATAACTTTCTTTTTTTTTTTTTTTGAGATGGAGTCTGGCTTTGTCACCCAGGCTGGAGTGCAGTGGCATGATCCTGGCTCACCACAACCTCCTGCTCCCGGGTTCAAGCAATTCTCCTGCCTCAGCCTCCTGAGTAGCTGGGATTATAGGCACCTGCCACCATGCCCGTGAGCCACCATGCCCAGCCGACAATAACTCTAGGGAGGAAGCAGAGGCCAGTGAAGACAGTTACTAAGAGTTTATAGTTATATAAACCAAGGGTTTCAAAATGGCAGCCAGTTTAGGCACATTTCCTAGTTGTGTCTGGGGCCACTGGAGGAGTCACTCAACTTTTCACACATGGAGAGAAGTGGGCCTGGAGTCCATGCCCTCTGAACTCCCAGCCAGGACTTCTTCCATTCCCTCTACTGTCACACTTAGAAAAAAATGGAAATGACATGATACATTAAACATCTATTTCATTAATATATGAACCTTGGCTGGGTGTGGGGGTTCATGCCTGTAATCCTAGCACTTTGGTAGGCCAAGGCGGGTGGATCATGCGGTCAGGAGTTCAAGACCAGCCTGGCCAACATGGTGAAACCCTATCTCTACTAAAAATATAAAAATTAGCCAGGTGTGGTGGTACACCCCTATAATCCTAGCTACTCAGGAGGCTGAGGCCAGATAATTGCTTGAACCTGGGATGCAGAAGTTGCAGTGAGAAAAAAAAAAATCTCCTGAGCCTGTTTTTTCGTTTTTGTTTTTTTTTTTTTTTAATATTTGCTGGGCTCAGTGGCTCGTGCCTACAAACCCAGTATGTTGGGAGGCAGAGGTAGGAAGATCACTTGAGCCCAGGAGTTCAAGACCAGCCTGTGCAATAAAGTGAGACCGTGTCTCTACAAAAAAATAAATAAATAAAATTATCCAGGTGTGGTGGTGCACACCTGTAGTCCCAGCTACTGGGGAGGCTGGGGCAGGAGGACTGCTTGCGCCTGAGAGTTCAAGGTTACAATGAGCTAGGGTCACTTTTTTTTTTTTCTTTGAGATGGAGTCTTGCTCTGTCACCAGGCTGGAGTGCAGTGGCACCATCTTGGCTCTCTGCAACCTCTGCCTCCTGGGTTTAAGCAATTCTCCTGCCTCAGCCTCCTGAGTAGCTGGGACTACAGATACGTGCCACCACAACCAATTTTTTTGTGTTTTTAGTACAGATGGAGTTTCACTGTGTTAGCCAGGATAGTCTCCATCTCCTGACCTTGTGATCCACCTGCCTTGGCCTCTCAAAGTGCTGGGATTACAGGCGTGAGCCACCTCACCCAGCCAAGCCTCTTCTTGATGACAGTCTAAAAGTTGTATTTAAAGAAAAATCTGAGATATGCACTGTAATTCCAACTAGGCAGTAATCAAATATAGCAAGAAGTGGAGATGGGCGACTGTATGGAGAGGAGCAAAAGAGATAAGAGGATACAAACTGGTGTTTTAAAAATCTAGGAGTAGCTTCTACCCTTCCCTTCAGAGCAGAAAGAGACCCAAGGGAAATCCACAAACCCATGTGGCTGTGAGTCCGCTCCTCCCCACAATGCTGTAGGCTGCTCCTATAGGTCAGGACTTCCCAGCCTTTGCTCTGGAGATCTGCCAGTAGTTTTCAAATCTTCTTTGGTGCATTTCCTAGCAGATGACTTCTATTGTTCCCTTTCTCCTGGTTTTGCTGGGATTTCCCACAGGAAGAGAAGCTCAGCTGGCCAGCTAAGTCCCAAGTTCCGCTTCCAGGGTTTGCAATGAAACATCAATGCTCCTGCCTACAGTCCCATACTAAGGGGACTTCACTGCCTGATAAACTCTCAGTAGGTGAAAATACAGCTTCCAGGAAATAAAAAGTGACTGCTCCTTAAACCAAAAGTTTGGGAGCCTTACTAAAGTTATCTTTCTTTCATGCAGTCTCTACCCCACTATCCCTCCACTGGGGTCAACCTGGGCAAACATACATGAATCTACTCTCATTTCTATTTCTAGAAGAATCCTTGAGACAAGGGGTAAAGTAAAATCTAGTCAGGAGACAATTCATTGCTCTTGTTTCTCCAGCTAGCTCCTTCTTCCTCTGATGAAGTAGCAGTCCCTCATCCCTTGGTCTCTGGCATTCATTCCTAAAATTACTCTCTGGAGGGAACTCCTGAAGTTTAGGGCGGGGCATCTAAACCAAGGACACCAAAAGGTTTCAAAATGGCAGCCAGTTTAGGCACATTTCCTAGTTGTGTCTGGGGCCACTGGAGGAGTCACTCAACTTCTGCTAGTGGCCACTGGAGAAATCAGTTCAAGGCTCAGGAGAGATTCAACCTGAGTGCTATTAAGGATCTTCAAGCTATTAAATCCTCTTTTTCATCATGTGGTACTTGTATAAATCAGGCCCTTCTGCAGAGCCTTCAAGTGGTCAAATTCTTTCTGGTATTCAAATAATAGCTAAATATCCATGCAAGGTGAAGTTTTTTGGTTTTGGGTTTTTTTGTTTTTGTTTTTGTTTTGAGACAAAATCTCGCTCTGTCACCAGGCTGGAGTGCAATGGTGCGAACTCAGCTCACTGCAACCTCCCCCTCCCAGATTCAAGTGATTCTCATGCCTCAGCCTTCCAAATAGCTGGGATTACAGGTGCCTGCCACCATACCTAGCTAATTTTTGTATAGTAGAGACAGGGTTCCACCATGTTGGCCAGGCCAGGCTAGAACACCTGACCTCAAGCGATCCACAATCCTTGGCCTCCCAAAGTGCTAGGATTATGGGCATGAGCCACAGCACCTGGCCGCAGGTTAAGTTTTAAATGCTGACCCTTCTAGAAAGAGTTAGTGAAGGGGAACTTCCCCTTTACATTCAAGCCTTGCAATTTCTCTTTAATTTTAGGAACAGAATCAAATTCCTTTCCCGAAACCTGGAAACCATGACCTTTTACGTTGTAAACCGACGTAATATAAAACAAATGGCAACTGTCTGATTCACTTTTCAGAAAAATACGCAAAAAGGAAGAAGTAGAGGATAGAGCGGGGGAGGAGGGAGGGAGGAGGAACAGACTGTCCCCATGATCCTTCAACTCTAATCATTCAAGCCACGGTGGCCCTCTTTGAAAGCAGATTATCTCTGGCTTCTCCTATTGCCTGGTCCTTTGTTCCTGACTATTTCTTAGGGGACAGAGAAAATGAAATAGAAAGCTGAAGAGGGTGACATCTGTAAATTCATTAGTGGTTCTGGTGGACAGTGTGGCCGGGCAGGGGAGCAGCAGCCAGGGGTAGTGACATTTAACGCCTTAGATCCTAGAATTGTGGACCGATCAGGATTCCACCATAGTCCCTTACTCTCAAGCAGAGAAGCCTCTGTTTTCCCAGCACAGCGTTTGTCTCAAAGCATCAGGCAATAAAACTTTGCAGCCTTCTTTGAAAGTCGCCTTTGCCAGTTTCAACACACAAAAAATTCTTCCTTAAACACAATCAAAATTTCTCCTGCTTACATTTAGATTATTTTTTCCAGTTTGGTCACTTACAGAGGTAGAGGGCATTTATGTCCATGACTAGCTCAAAACAAAGAAACAGGCACACCTCAAAGCCATGGAGGATCATTACCAGATGCCTCAAAACGACTTGGCCAGTCTAAAACATCTCGGCTCCCCATTCCTCTGTTCTCTGAGCAGCCTGGTTTAGCATCCTTTTTGTTATAGTTTGTTACTTTCCGCTGGATCCTCTCCATTTTCTACATGTAGTTTGAAACTGGATGTACTATTTCAATAAAGATCTGGGTTCATGTAGAAAGAATCCACAAAGGTAATTCCTGGCCATGGTATGTCATATTGCCACTCATATCTCACAATATTTTGTTGGCATTTTCGCCACACTGCAGACTTAAATTCGGCTAGCTGCTCTGCTCTTTTTCTGCTATTGTTTCTTTTTCTTAGGGTCTGTCTACATTGTCCTTATCTCTCCTGGTCAAGCCATTTTGCTTCTCCAGTGATTGGCACATAGAAGACACTAAATATATTCCGGGGGGCGGGGGCAGGAAGGGATTGGATTGGTGCCAAATGAGTGGTGCAGACCTAGGACCTCACTGCTGAAACTGCAGCCGCATCTCAAAATGAACTTCTAAATTCTACAGAAGGGTCATGTTAGAATATGAAAAAACTCCCCTGAAAATTTTTGTCTATGCAATAACAGGCTTGTTTCCTTGGCAACAATGAGCCCACTGGGGGAAAGGGATTTTCCCAGCAGCCAGGCTGTCCCAGCACAGTGGGCCTTGAGTAGGCACATGCAAATAGCAGCATTTACAGGAATTATGAGGCCAGGCCAGCCCTCCCTGCGGATGCTGGAAGGTAGGGTAGGAAGGTTGAGCTCAGGCCAGCTTTCTCAGCATTAGAGGTGAAGCAGCTCTGAGGTCAAGAGTGGGAAGATGGAACCTTCATTTCCACAGAGATCATCCTGCTCAGGGGTAAAGCAAAGGGCCAGGCTTCCCCTACGGTGTCACATCAGATCCTGCACCACGTGTGCTCATGTCCCTCTTGTCATCTCTTTCTGTCGGGTCCTCTACAGTCTGTTTTTGTCTTTTCATTTCATTTATGGTGTCTGTTGTTGTACAAATATTTTTAATTTTTACGAACTCAAATCTGTGTATCTTTTCTTTCTTTGTGGCTTCCAAGTTTTGTGTCTTGCTCACCCTAGACTTATAAAAATAAACTTTCATAAATTTATCCTTTTAATTTTTCACATAAAAAATTTTTATTTTATTTTTACTTAAAAAAATTCTTTTTCCAACACCCCTCACATAAAAAATTTTAAAAGAATTCCTTTCACCTTTATTACAGTAAAACCAAGGATGGACTAAAAAGTAAGTGGCAATGAAGAATTTACTGGAGGTGCAGTAATTCCTGCTCTATTCTTTTCCAACCCTGGGCCTGCTCCTCAGAACTCAGAACTAACTCATTTAAAGTCTTTTTTTTTTTTTTTTTTTTTTTGGAGATAGTCTTGCTCTGTCACCCAGGCTGGAGTGCAGTGCTGTGATCTCAGCTCACTGCAACCTCTGCTTCCCAAGTTTAAGCAATTCTCATGTCTCCGCCCTCAGAGTAGATGGGATTACAGGTGTGTACCACCACGCCCAGCTAATTTTTCTGTAGAGACGAAGTTTCACCATGTTAGAAAGGCTGGCCTTGAACTCCTGGCCTCAAGTGATCTGCCTGCCTTGGACCCTCAAAGTGCTGGGATTACAGGCAGGAGCCACTGCGTCCGGCCTCCTTTTAAATCTTTTACTTGGTTTTGTTTTGTTTTGTTTTCCAGCAATATAGGTACTCGGCTTGGCTTCCTTTGCCCTTCTTCTTCCATCACCACCTCCAGTGTCCAGAAATTTAGAAATCTGTGGTCCACAGGTCATGTTCCTAGGGATCAAACTGTTCCATTAGTGCATAATCCTGGACAAAAAGCCTTCTGAATTGTACAATCAGAATGCGGGAAATGCTGTAAAGCGCCTGCCTGATGCTCCTTTCTTCCAGACTCTTTGATTAAGTCACATCAAGATGCTAATGGCAAAGTTGTTTAATGTGTGTTTCTCCAAAGCTAGTTAGGATTTCACTGGGATTCTTAAAATTTGAGGGTGTCTATAATTGTCAAAATTTTTATTCATATACTGCCTCATGAAATTTCTAAAACTCAGCTGGGCGCAGTGGCTCACGCCTGTAATCCCAACACTTTGGGAGGCCGAGGCAGGAGGATCATAAGGTCAAGAGTTCAAGACCAGCCTGGCCAACATGGTGAAACACCATTTCTACTAAAAATATAAAATTAGGCTGGTTGCGGGTGCAGTGGATCACACCTGTAATCCCAGCACTTTAGGAGGCCAAGGCAGGTGGATCACAAGGTCATGAGTTGGAGATCAACCTGACCAACATGATGAAACCCCATCTCTATTAAAAATACAAAATTTAGCTGGGCATGGTGGCATAGTAATCCCAGCTACTCAGGAGGCTGAGGCAGAAGAATCGCTTGAACCCCAGAGGTGGAGGTTGCAGTGAGCCGAGATTATGTCACTGCACTCCAGCCCAGGTGACAGAGTGAGACTCTGTCTCAAAACAAAAAACAACAAACAGAAAAACAAAATAAGCTGGGCATGGTGGCACACTCCTGTAATCCCAGCTACCAGGAGGCTGAGGCAGAAGAATCGTTAGAACCCGGGAGGCGGAGGTTGCAGTGAGCTGAGATCACGCCACTGCACTCCAGCCTGGGTGACAGAGCAGGACTCCGTCTCAAAAAAAAAAAAAAAAAAAGAAATTTCTAAAACTGTATTTCTTTGCTCATTTTAGGTTGACATCTGTAACTTTGTATTACTTTAAATACTTGGAAAAAATATCACTTCCAGTGCATTGTAATAATGTATCAAGTAGAAGTGACAAAAATCAGTGAAAATATTTCTTCTAAGATCTGAATAAACATTCAAGAAAATAGAAAGCAGGAACTTACCTCTAATCTATGTTCCCTTTACTTGAAAATGTAATGTTGATCTACCAGAGGTAAGGCAGAAATTGTCTCATCCATATTCCTTGCAATTATTCAAAATGTGCGTCTGAGACCAGAATAAGACACAGGTGAAGGAGGGTGCTCACTAGGGCCCTTCTGCCAAAACAGAAGGTGACAGTGCAGTGGAGTCCTTTCATAGCAAGCCCTGCCTGCATGATTTCCAAAGCTTGAGTATTCAAAATCTAAGGTAAACAGGGCAGTATCCACTAAGCCCTGACACAAACTTATTGCTAAGATGAAGGAAGCCGCTGCTGCACTCAGTATTTCTCACCGACACACTTTGCTGTCTTTCTGGCTGGTGTGGGAAGGATGGCATCATTGATGACACATAGGAAGTAGAAGCAGCAAGTTTATTAAATAAAAGCTTCCATCACTCCTGTCACCCCATTAGAATACATCTGTTTCATTTTTCTTTTTCCCTTTCCTTTTTTTTGAGACAGAGTCTTGCTCTGTCGCCCAGGCTGGAGTGCAATGGTGTGATCTTGGCTCACCGCATCCCCCGCTTCCCAGGTTCAGGCGATTCTCATGCTTCAGCCTCCTGAGTGTCTGGGATTAAAGGCTCTGGCCACCTTGCCCAGCCAATTTTTGTATTTTTAGTAGAGACGAGGTTTCGCCACGTTGGTCAGGCTGGTCTTGAACTCTTGACCTTGGGTGATCTGCCTGGCCTGGCCTCCCAAAGTGCTGGGATTACAGGTGTGAGCCACTCACCCAGCAATACACCTATTTCTAACACCACGTTTCTACTTAGCCCTCTCTCACCACTCCTATTCAATATAGTACTGGAAGTTCTAGCCAGAGCAATCAGGCAAGAAAAAGAAATAAAGGGTATTCAAATAGGAAAGGAAGAAGTCAAATTGTCTCTATTTGCAGACAACATGATTGTATATCTAGAAGACCCCATCATCTCAGCCCAAAATCTCCTGAAACTGATAAGCAACTTCAGCAAAGTCTCAGGATACAAAATCAATGTGCGAATATCACAAGCATTCCTATACACCAATAACAGACTTAAAGAGAGCCAAATCAAGAATGAACTGACATTCACAATTGCTAAGAAAAGAATAAAATATCTAGGAATACAACTAACAAGGAACATAAAGGACCTCTTCAAGGAGAACTACAAACCACTGCTCAACAAAGTAAGAGAGGACACAAATAGATGGAGAAACATTCCATGTTCATGGTTAGGAAGAATCTATATCATGAAAATGGCCATACTGCGTAAAGTAATTTACAGATTCAACACTATCCCCATCAAGCTACCAATGTCCTTCTTCATAGAACTGGAAAAAACCACCTTAAAATTCATATGGAACCAAAAGAGAGCCTGCATAGCCAAGTCAATTCTAAGCAAAAAGAACAAAGTGGGAGGCATCACACTACCGGACTTCAAACTATGCTACAAGGCTACAGTAATCCAAACAGTGTGGTACTGGTACCAAAACAGAGATATAGACCAATGGAACAGAACAGAGGCCTTGGAGGCAACACAGCATATCTACAACCATCTGATCTTTGACAAACCTGACAAAAACAAGCAATGGGGAAAGGATTCCCTCTTTAATAAATGGTGTTGGGAAAACTGGCTAGCCATGTGCAGAAAGCAGAAACTGGACCCCTTCCTGACACCTTACACTCAAATTAACTCCAGATGGATTAAAGACTTAAACATAAGACCTAAGACCATAAAAACCCTTGAAGAAAATCTAGGCAAAACCATTTAGGACATAGGCGTAGGCAAGGACTTCATGACCAAAACACCAAAAGCATTAGCAACAAAAGCCAAAATAGACAAATGGGACCTAATCAAACTCCACAGCTTCTGCATGGCAAAAGAAACAGTCATTAGAGTGAATCGGCAACCAACAGCATGGGAAAATATTTTTGCAGTCTACCCATCTGACAAAGGGCTGATATCCAGAATCTACAAAGAACTAAAACAGATTTACAAGAAAAAAACAAACAAGCCCATTCAAAAGTGGGCGAAGGATATGAACAGACATTTTACAAAAGAAGACATACATGAGGCCAACAAACATGAAAAATGCTCATCATCACTGGTCATTAGAGAAATGCAAATCAAAACTACATTGAGATACCATCTCGTGCCAGTTAGAATGGCGATCATTAAAAAATTGGGAGACAACAGATGCTGGAGAGGATGTGGAGAAATAGGAACACTTTTACACGTTGGTGGGAGTGTAAATTAGTTCAACCATTGGGGAAGACAGTGTGGCAATTCCTTAAAGACCTAGAAATAGAAATTCCATTTGACCCAGCAATCCCATTACTGGGTATATATGCTAAGGATTATAAATCGTTCTACTATAAGGACACATGCACACGAATGTTCATTGCAGCACTGTTTACAATAGCAAAGACCTGGAACCAACCCAAATGCCCATCGATGATAGACTGGACAGGGAAGATGTGGCACATATACACCATGGAATTCTATGCAGCCATAAGAAATGATGAGTTCGTGTCCTTTGAAGGGACATGGATGAACCTGGAAACCATCATTCTCAGCAAACTGACACAAGAACAGAAAATTAAACACCCCATGTTCTCACTCATAGGTGGGTGTTGAACAGTGAGAACACATGGACACAGGGAGGGGAGTATCACACACTGGGATTTGTTTGGGTGAAATAGGGGAGGGACAGCAGGGGGTGGGGAGTTGGGGAGAGAAAGCATGGGGAGAAATGCCAGATATAGGTGATGGGGAGGAAGGAAGCAAATCACACTGCCATGTGTGTACCTATGCAACAATCTTGCATGTTCTTCACATGTACCCCAAAACCTAAAATGCAATTTTAAAAAGTTGGAAAAAAAAAAAAGAAACTTACATCTAATGAACAAGACTGATAAGTAAAAACATATTTCACCATGACGTGTACGTGCTATAATAGAGGTAAATCTAAGGTGTGAATATAAGACATAGGAAAGGCTGCCAACCCAAACTGGAGTGGGCTGGAAAATTAATTCTAGGCTGCATCTAGAAGATAAATAAGAGTTAGCAAGATAAAGAATGATGTAGTTTCACAGCACAGGGGCATATATGCAAATATATCAGGTAGAAGAAAGCATGGCACATTTGAGGAAGTCCAAATATTTGGTAAGTCAAAAGCATAAAAAGAGATTTGAAGTGGTAAGAGATTATGGTGGAAACATAAGGCAAGAAATGGAATTTGCAGGACAAACATGATATGCTCTTATTTGCATTTAGGAGAAATCTTCTGCAACACTTGGAGAAAGAATTGAAGAGAAATGAGAGCCTGGATATAAGGAAAACATTTGGAAGCTGCAGCAGTAACCTATGTGAGAAATTATGAGAACCCAAATCAGACCATTGCTCATCAAGATTTTACTCATTTTGAGACCTAGGGATTGGTGCTCCTGGAGCTGTGAAATGCATGGCCTCTGTAGCCCTGGTGAGTGAGATATGGATATGTGGCTATGGATCTGAGAAATATCTGTGAAACATAATACACAAATTTGATGAGAGTGTAAAAACGAGGAGTTAGCAATCATACTCAGATTTTTTACAAAAGCAAATGCTTACATGTGGTACCAGTCACTGTGATTGGGAACATTAGAAGAAGAGTATAATTGGGTGGATAAACAATAAAGTTAGATTTGAGAGATGCTGATTTTGAGATGGCTGAAGGACATCTGAGAGGATACATCCAGAAGGCAGTAGACTTTAAATCAGGAGACTCTAGTCTAAAGATAAAAGTGTTGAAGTACTCAGTGTATAGACAGCAATAGAAGCTCCAGAAATGAACAAAGTTGCGCAGGGAAAAGTTGTATAGTGAGACAGTGAGAAAGTCAAGAACATAACACTTGGAAGCAAATCATTCTAGAGATAAGCACTGGCCTGGAAGACAAGAAGAAAATTTTTAAAAGTAGGAACAATGACAACCAAAAAGAACAGCATCTCTCAAAAATCAATGGAGGAAAAAGTTATAAACAGCACCAAACTCAGTAGAAAGATCTAGGAAGGTAACTATAGAAAAGGATTCAACAGCTTTAGAAACCAGAAAATCAATGGTGAAGAACAGTTGCAGAGGAGTGGTGAGGACAAGAGCCAGGCTGCTCTGCAGTATATGGAAGACTGAGTGGTAGCTACTGCTTGAGTCAGGACCCTTTCTGTTGCAAGTGTCAGAAACCCAACTCAAACTGACTTAACAAAGAAGAAATTTATTGTATATATAAATGGAAAGTATAGAGGTAGAGCTGGCTTCTGTCACAGCTATTAGTAGATCCAGGGACATTCAGAAATAGTTTTCAGAAGATGGTTTGGATTTCTATCTCTCTAACCCCTTTTCCTTTCTCCACTTCATCTTTTAATTCTATTTAAATCTCTGCCTTACTCCCTCCTCATTCAGATGGACTTCTTCCAAGACCACCATAGTTAGCTACTGAATTTCAAATACTCTCAGAATCACAAATCAGAATGAGAAAATCTTAGCTTTATCACAAGAGTACAGTGAGAATTCTAACTGGCCTATCTTAAGCCATGCACCCATCCCTGAACCAACCCTGTGGCCAAGTGAATGGAGAATCCTGATTGCATAGCCTCTAGAAGGTGTGCAGCCAAGAAGTAGGGCAGACACGTTTGCTGATACCCAGGTACACACAGAGTAGGGAAGGATGTTTCCACCGAAGAAGAGATTCTGGATAGAGGAACAATATATGCCCACTATATTCTACCCCTTAGATGTTTCGCATTCTTTCTTCTCATAGTATCAGAAATGTCCCCACCTAGTGCAATGCAACCATCCCATTTACAAATGAAAACATCCTAATTCTGAAATAGAAACGACCAAGTCATGTTATTATTGCATCCAGCTCCAAGTATAGATCCTTGAAATATGGGCATTCCTCTTTGTTTCAAATTTTTCTCCTCATGACTATGCACCCAGTGATTAACTGATACATTTTACTATCCCAAACAGATATAAAATGGTGAAGGGAAATATAAAAATTTTAAATTAAAACACACTAGCATCTGGAAAAGGAAACAAACAGCAGCCATCCACTCAAAGTACATATTTCTGGGCAGGGATAGCATGCAGTTCTTGTCTCGGCAAAGGAGTGAGTTTATTAGTCAGCCAATGTGCCTGCCTGCAGTCCCACTGGGAGACCTCTTTTATCCATGGCCATGCCTGAGAAGGGTATAGAAGAGATCATAAAATAGAAATCCCTTCCAGAGACTGAACCATTCTAGCAGCCCGTTTCCTGCTGACACAGTTTTTTGTTTGTTTGTTTTTTGCTGTTTGTTTTTCCAGCTGACACAGTTTATAAGAGGTGGGGGCCTATGGCTGCCTTTGAGGCTGAGGAAACGTAAGTTACCATTTTGTTTAGGCTTGGGGTTTCACTGATAACCAACTCCCATAAAACTCTAGTAGGCATTAGAACTTTTGTGTTCAAAGACCTGTACTCCATCTTCTGTCTCTATAGCCTCAGAACTTTGCCCTTAGCCCTAGGCCTAAATTTAATCATTTCCCTCTTGGAAAGTAATAAGGTGAAGGCAATAAACCTCTGGTGAAACACTAGGTGGGGCAGCATGATGTGCAACTGTACCAGCCTCCAGCCCATTGGCTAACCCTGACAAATGGGAAGAAAGATTCCTTGAATCAGATAGTTTGAGGAAGGAGGTATGTGGGAAGACCCAGGGACTCCAGCTTCCTTCATTTCTCTGGCCTCTCAGGTATCCCAACTTTATCTCCCTGCTGTGTTTCTCACCTTTTTGCCTTTTATGCTAATTTTTTAAAAAGGGCAGAAATTTTGGTTTTGGCAATTCTGTAAGAAGCATAATTAACTGAGCCTCAGCAATCTCACCCATAGGCAGAGGGGTCTCTATTAGCAAAGTTGTATGTTGTTCCCTTTCTACTTTCAGCCAGGTCAGCTCAGTTCAAAGCTTATCCTTTTGGTTTGTTTTTTGGTAAGACCTTACTAAAGGTCACAAGAAACAGCTGTTATTTTCTAACACCCTGATATTTTTCCACCAAGTTTCCTAAAGCTCCAGCTTTAACAGACATTGGTCTGAGATAGCTAAGCTGCAATAAGGACAAGTTTAATCATCTTTGTCACTACCACATAACAAGGAAAGGGGGCTTCTCACTCAGCCAATTTCACATTTTAGAGTCAATACCTTTTTAATTCTTGATTTAAAATCAGCCAATTTCACATTATAGAGTCAATACCATTTTAAATCAAAGGTCCTTCTTTCTGTCCTATTTTTAGAAACATGCAATAACTTGCAGTGTGATGAAATGTAGAACTTAATTGGGCTTTAAAATTTAAAACCTTTTTCAAGGCTACTAGACAATGATGAACTTTGCAGATAGATTGACTTGAAATTGAGGTCCTACATAGAATGTTAGATAGTGATAAGTGCTAGGAAGAAAAATGAAGCCAGAAAAAAAAGTATGATAGAGAGGTGCAGTTTTATAAAGGGTTCAATACAAATGTGACATTTGAATAAAGACCTGAATGAAGTAAGGTTGCAAACTCTGCAGGTATCTAAGGGAAAAGTGTCCCAAGAAGAGAGATCAGCTAATGCAATTGTCCTAATGCTGGAGCAAGCCTGGACTATTCAAGAAACAGAAAGAGAACAAACTATTCAAGAAACAGAAAGAGAACTGTTAAAATACAGTGAGTATAATTGCCCAACAGGTTCTTCCTGCCTGCAGCACAGACAGAACCAATTCACTGAGACTGTGGTATTGCAATAGAAAAAGAATTTAATTATCACAAAGCAGTCTAGTGGAAGGACAGGAGTTATTACTCAAATCAGTCTACCTGGTGACTCAGAGCTAATATTTTTCAAAGATAGTTTGGTGGGCAGGGGACTAGGGAATGGATACTGCTGATTGACTGGGGATGAAAACAAAGGGGTGTAGAAAATGGTCCTGTGTGCTGAGTCAGCCTGTAGGTGCAGGCCATAAGACTGATTGAGTCATCAGTCAAGGGTCTGGGTGGAGTCAGTCAGTCTCAGAATGTAAAAGTCTGAATAAAAATCTCGAAAGAACCTACCATTATTATTGTAGAAACTACAATAGTGATACTATGATATTATCCATGGGAGCAACTGGGAAAGTTACAAAGCTTGTGACCTTCAGAACAATGGCTGGTTATCATCTAACTGTACCTACATATTATCAGGTTTAAGGCCCCTACCATAATCCTAACCTCATGGGCTTTTATTAGTTTTACAAAGGCAGTTTTTATCTCCAAGCAAGGTGTTTTCAAGGGTTAGTTTTAGGAAAGACTATTATTATCATTGCTTCAAAGTTAAAGTATAAACTAAATTCCTCCCATGGTTAGCGTATAGTCCTAATTAGGGAAAAGGAGTCAGGCTGGTGGGAACAAGGGAAAGCAGATAAGTTATAAGTCTGCCATTCTTCATGGTCCAAGACACATAGCCCTCCTGCACAAATAACTCACAATCTTCCTGTGCCAAACTATCACCAAACACCTGCAAATTAGCTCACTGCAACCTTGGCATTATCAATACTGTACAAAGCCCTCTTCAACAGACAACATAAACGTTATGCTATAAAATCTTCATCAAACCCTTGTTTCTTGGAAGTTAGCTTCTCTTCTGCTGACCTGCCTGTTGTCTCCTCACAATGTATTTTCCAACTTTGTCTAATAAATCTGTCTTTCTTTACCTACAACTCTCTTGGTAAATTCTTTTACCCCTGTGTCACCAGTCCAAATAGTTGTCACTCACCCAAGACATTTTGGTGGCCCATACAGGAACTCTCTCTCCTCATAGGGAGCTCCTTTTTCCTCTGTGTTTCCTTTTTCCAACTTGGAACCCTCAGTGGACAGCATCTAAGCATGGAGACAATTGCAGGTCTCTGGCAACGGCTACACTCAGGGTGGGACTAAAAGGTGTCCATGAGAAAGCATCTAACTACCATCATTCATTCAGGTGAGAGATCTTTGTCTATTTATTCTTTTCAGTCTTTCAGCAGCTGGCTTCTAGTATCTCTCTGGCAATTGATGGTATGATAATTGACCAAGTCACTTTCTGGTGTTGCCTGAAGGCTAAAAGGTGAACATGGCTGGCTGCCTTGCCCAGAAGAAAGGAAGGCTCTCTCTCTCCTATCTTTTGAAAAGTCCCTAATCCCAAATGTGATGCAACTGACAGTGGAAGCTTGTTCAGAGCAAATTCATACACATTTTAGGTGAATTAGACCCTCTTTTTCTCACTCTGAATTCTCTTGTGGAGTCAGCCAGTTGTCCTGTTCTGGACATTGCTAAATCAAGTGATCTCAGACAGCTTCAGAATGGTGAGTCTTTCCCTACCCACCCCCTCTCCTGGACCCACACTAAGCAGAGATCTTCCTTTACCCTTTTTCCTTGTACCTGGGCTAATCACCCAGCATAAGAGAGTACCTAGACTAGCCATCCAGTGTAAGGCCCCTGAGCAGCCGAGTGGTCTTTTCTAACAGGTGGGATGCCCCTCAAGAAAGTGCAGTTCAATTAGCCCCCAGCAATGCATTTTCCAGTCCCACCATGGGAAAAACCCCATCTATTCCCTCTGACTCATCTCTAGGCTGTATTCTAAAGCACTGGAACAAATTTGACCTCCAAATCTCAAAAAGAAATGTCTACTTTCCTTGCATAACACAGCATGGCCTCTATGCAGAAAATCATCAAAGTAACCTCCTCAATCTTTATAACCAAGAGGAGAACAAGGAGGACAGGGCTAAGAAAAAAGAAAAATGCAAAGACAAAAGGCAGGCTAAACCATTGGCTACTTTGGAAATCCCAGCCCCCTCCAGTTTGCTCTAAAAACACTCCTCCAAATAATTGCCGCTGGTGTAGAAGGCCAGGCCACTAAAAGACAAACTGCCTCAATGAGATGAATGGGGAAAAGCCCCACACAACTTTACCCTTCAGCTACAAGCTTGGCCACTGGAAATGAAACTTCTCTGAAAACCAAAGGGCCCCCAAGAAAGAATCCCAACCCCCAATGGCTTTAAGCTGAAGGGGCTCTCTGCTCTGGCTGAAAACAGCTTACCTTAACTGGTGACTTGCAAAGGTGGAAAAAATTCATCCCATACTTTGCAGGTCTATGGTGCTAAGGCTCTTTGATGGAAGAAGAAAAAGTGTGGGAGGGGTGCTGGCCCCACACCACACTGTGCAGTGGCTGAAAGGCTCACAAGCCATAGTATAAAGCGTAACCTTCTTCTCTCCTCTTCATTCCTATCTTTTCTTTTTCTCTTTTTTTCTGTTCAATCAAGGGGTCCAGCCTTAAAAAGGAGAAGACAGTTTCTTACATCTTAACCCCTGACTTTGTTTTTCTCTTAAAAACTCTAGCTGGTTACACATTATAGCCTGCTTTTGTGCACATTTCAAACTGATGGGCAAACTCAAAGCTCAAATGGTTAACCTGCACTGTAGAGTTAAGTCTTTGAAAGCTATCTGCCTTTTTCCTCTTTTTCCTAACAGCAGATTTCCTGCTTTCAATCTGCTATTACTAAGCTGTTGGTGCTAAGACTCATGGTTTATCATTGAAATAAAATGTAAACATTGAAAACTCATTTAAAGTTTAAAAAAAAGGTAAAGCAGAATTTTTAATAAGCAAGGTTATAAAAAGTTTTATGGAAAAAAATCCGTGGTAAATTCTAAAATAAAATGACTTTTTTAAAGTGATGATTAGAAGTCAGGGAGTCCAAGCATGTCATAAATGGTCTGTGTAAGTCATTAAAAGATTTGTAAAGGGGAATTTATGAAAAAAAAATTTTATGTAATTAAGTTGGTTATAATTTTTTAAATTATAAATGTTTCTTTAAAACACAAAAACCTTTCTCAGAATCATATCTCAAAGGAATAAAATCTCAATTATTAATTTAGGTTCCCACTTCAACTTTTGCTGTGTCCCACAGCTTCAGCACTTCTCCCCTAGAAAAGGCCTAAGGTAGTAACTTTTTTAGTCTTTGTCAGCTCCTGTTCTGTCATTATAGCCTGGTGCTAAAATGTTTCATCTTGAAGGTCACAATTAAGCAACAGTCTTCTCTACTATAAATTAATTCTGTACTCTTCACTTTTCTTAATATGTCTAAATTCTCAATGTAATCAAAAACTTTTCATGCTGTTCCTATAAGTCATCTTAAGTCATCTATTCCCTGCTATACTCATAACCCTAAACACACCATTCCTGTGTCTAATTAAATACAAACACTTTTCATTAAGTTTAACTTCCAGATTATCTAAACGGGCTTCTAATAAGAAAAAACAATTACACTACAAAACGTTTTTCTTTGCCTTTTTGGTGACTGGCTTTTAAAAAAACACAAAATTGGAGAGAGATCCAAGATGGCCGATTAACAACAGCTCAGTATTGTAGCTTCCAGTGAAAGCGCAGAAAGCGAGTGGACGCCGCACTTTCAGTGAATTTTTGTTGGCCACAGACTGGGAGATTCCCGGCGGAGGAGCCACATGGGTCACCAGCGCGACTTTTTTGGCCGGCACGGCTATTTTGCCGGCGCCCTGGCATGGCGCTTCTCAGCGCGGAGTATACAGGACGGGCTGCCTTTTGAGTCTGGCTCGGCTGGTCCCATCCCCACAAGGAGAACAGCAATTGGAAGCGCTGAGGACTGAGAGTTTCACAGTAAGCACAGCTGAACCGGGAAGGTCCAGCTGTGTGGGGAAGGGGCATCCACCAAAGGAAAACTAAGAAACAGAAAAAACTTCATCACCGGGCGGAGAGATCCAAGATGGCCAATTGACAACAGCTCAGGATTGTAGCTCCCAGTGAAAGCACAGAGAGCGAGTGGATGCTGCAATTTCAGACGAATTTCTGTGGCCCACAAACTGGGAGATTCCCGGCAGAGGAGCCACACGAGTCGCCAGTGCGACTCTTTTGGCCAGTGCAGCTGGTTTGCCGGCATCCTGGCATGGCGCAGCGCTTCTCAGTGCAGAGTATACGCGACTGGGTGCCCTTTGAGTCAGACTCGGCTGATCCCATCCCCACAAGGAGAACAGCAATTGGAAGCGCTGAGGACTGAGAGTTTCACAGTAAGCACAGCTGAACCTGGGAAGGCCAAGCTCTGTGGTGAAGGGGCATCCGCCAAAGGAAAACTAAGAAACAGAAAAAACTTCATCACCGACAAGCCGGACGTCCACTCAGACCCAATCTGAAAGTCGGCAATTACAAAGACGACAGGTGGATAAATTCACAAAAATGGGAAGAAACCAGTGCAAAAGGGCTGAGAACACCCGAAATCAGAATGCCTCTCCTCCTACAGGGGATCGCAGCTCCTCATCAGCAAGAGAACAAGGCATGACGGAGAATGAGTGTGACGAACTGACAGAATCGGGCTTCAGAAGGTGGATAAGAAGAAACTTCTGTGAGCTAAAAGAACATGTACTAACCCAATGCAAAGAAACTAAGAACCTTGAAAGAAGATTTAACGAAATGCTAACGAGAATGGTCACCTTAGAGAGGAATATAAAGGAATTGATGGAACTGAAAAACACAATACGAGAACTTCGCGAAGCATGCACAAGTTTCAGCAGCCGAATTGACCAAGCAGAAGAAAGGGTATCAGAGGTCGAAGATGAACTCAATGAAATAAAACGAGAAGGCAAGATTAGAGAAAAAAGGGTAAAAAGGAATGAACGAAGTCTCCAAGAAATATGGGACTATGTGAAAA